>JAMLFY010000015.1:3442247-3544175 GCA_030441495.1 Dalbergia oliveri | reverse complement strand
AATATTTCTTAATGCTGAGCGATTCACCCTTAAAGATTTAAGTAATTTATTTAATAATTTGTCAAAACATAATCAGACCAAAACAACTCTATTGTAATTTTTAGAAGCAGTTTCTAAAAGTTTTTTTATTTCTGCTGCTATTTTCACTTTTGTTTTGAAAATATTTTGAAAATATCATCATGTTATATGAATTAACTAGAAACAATAACCGTGCTTTGCACGGATTTTTAATATTTTATAATAAATACTTTTAATAAAATAATTTTAAAATAAAGTTGTGATATTACTGAGAGTTAGATATAGTAAAAATTTATTGATTTTCTTTTAATTGTTTCGTGCAATAAATTTGTTTGAATGTGCTTAATAGGAGAAATAATACTTGATTTGATAATAAGTGCTTTCAAATATTTTATTTATTTGTTTGTACTTCTTAAAAAAAATGTTCAACAAAAAATAAATATGACATGAAGAATGAAGTCAATTATGTTTTTAAAAAATTATTCACGACATTTTTTAGAATGACAAAAGATGTGTTCTTATCTTACCTTTAAATCTTTAGCCAATCCTGAACATTAAAAACCTTAAATATATATATATATATATATATATATATATATATATATATATATATAGTCTTAATAATTATAATCAATACTGCCTTTAATTACTCCCATAAGTTCTAAAATAAAATTTTAAAAAATTATACTTATTGAGATAAAGTTAAATTACTTAACATTACTTAAAATCATCTTAATATTGCACATTATTTACTAATAAAATGTATTATAATCAGTAGCATAATTTACAGGACTTAATGGGGGAAGCTACCCGTTTTTAAACTTTGTGTGTGTGTGCGTGGTTGAAAAAATAAAGCACACTAATACTTTTCTATGTTCTATGTGTTGTTTCAAGGCACTTTATTTGCATATTTGTATTTTAAAATTTATTTAGTTAATATTTTGAGAAGTTATAAATTATTACTAAATTGTGTGCATAAAAATGATCTTAATTTAAAATATATCTTACATGAATAGTCATTGACCCATACCACTGCTAGTGTAATTTAAAATTAGAAGAATTAATGGTTAAAAAATAATAAGATATATCATAACTTTATGTTCCTCTACTTTATTAATCATCTTCTTTAACTGATTATATTCTTAATTAATTAAATAATTAAAATGCACATTACCCTCCCTAAACTCACAAATACAATCTATGTGCACTTTATCTTTAAAATTATAAAAATATATAAATCGACCTTTAAAATTTATCAAAATGGGCATTTTAAGTAAGACAGAAAATAAGTGCATTATATTCCTTGAAATTTAGTTTATGTACAATTTAATACTCTAAACTTTATTGAACGTTTACTATTTACATTAATATATATAGTAGATAAAAAATAATAAAATGATCAATTTGTACGTTAAGAAATATAATAAATGTTAATTTCAACGTTTTCAAAGTTTTAAGGAATAAAGTATTTAAACTTATAGTTTAAGGGTAAACTGCTATTTTCTAAAAATATTTTATTTCTTTGATTTAAACATAAATTTTACATTTTATTAATAGTTTAAGAATTAACTCTCAAAATAAAAATAACGTAAGTTATGTTTATGAGCTATAAAATTAATGTAATAATTATGACTCTAACTTTATAAATTTGGATAATAAAAGATCAACATTTTGCAATAACCTAAATAAAGTATTACATGAAATTAAATTTTTTAGGATACTATTCTTTCTTTAAAGTTGATCATAAAATAATTAAATGTAAAAAATTATTTTGATTGAAAAATCAATTCACCTTTTTTTAATTCTTAAAATAAAATTATAAAAATTATGATACCATGAAAATATTGATGTAGTTATTTAAATTTTATTCTATTTGAGTTAGAAAAATAAAAGATAATTATTCATATACAATTAAATTATTACAAATTAGAATTAGTTTTTTTCTTTAAAGGGAGAGATGAGTTTTAAGTATAAATTAAATTGTTATTTGAATCATATAGCAATTGTAAATTAAAATAATTTTTTATTACAAAATATAATAAGTTATATATATATATATATATATATATATATATATATGTGTGTGTGTGTGTGTGTGTGTGTGTGTGTGTGTAATAATTGCAAGTTAGTGATGATATTAAATGCCAAATGCAGTGAATTTATATATATATAGATATAAGATTGAAGCTGACACAAACACTTAAATGAATGACCCATGAATAAATTTTTTTGAATATTCAGTGCAAAAGATTTTATATCGATATTTAACTATAGATTATGATAAAATTATTTAATTTTTATAATAACCAATCTAATTCACGTCAGATCAGTTCCCTATAAAAATAAAGTTTTTTCAGGCCTATTTTTTTTATTTCATTTATAATTAGAATTTGAAACCTTAATTAAAGGAAGGAGTGTCAAGCCTCTTAAACTAATTAATAATTGGCAAAAATATTATACTTATTCATGTTTATTATAATTACTTTAAAGCTATAATAATATTTGATAACATAAAAAATTTTATATTCATATTTTATTTATATTTTTTATCACGATGAAACTATCAACATCTATACTCTATTATTAGAAATCCAACTAGTCTGACCCAATTAAGGTTCCTAAAGAGGATTGAGGTCTCCGAATGTAACACAATAATTTTCTCCAATGATAAACCCAAAGTCTTTAGTTAAAGGGTCAAAACCCTACCACGTTAACTAATTGTAATTAGATAATAAGACTTTAATATATTCTCTTTGTCATTGGGTAATTTTTCAGTTAAAATGCTTATTAGAATTAAGGAAATGATTGATAAAATATCAATGTTAGTAAAAATTTAAAATATTTTATACTCCAACTTTTCTCACTTCATTCATTAATAAGTTAATGCTCTTCGTCCTTAAATAATTGTCCATTTCAAAAATTTACTTTATTTAGAAATAATTATCAATTTTAAAAGTTTAGGTAGTTTTAATTATTTTAAATAATATTTTTCTATAAATTCTTTTTTATATATTAACAAAGAGAAAAGGCTTAACCAATTAACTGGAGGAAGCGGACAGAATCCAACAAGAAAGAAAAGAAACATAAATATTGATGGAAGTTGAGAGGAAGTTGAAATATTGAAAATAAATAAGGGCAATTTAGTAAACTACTCCTAATTTCTACTAACATTGATGATTCCAACCATTTTTCTTAATTTAAGTAAGTATTGATAACTTAATAATTATTTAAGAATGAAAGAGCAATATTTAATAAGAGTATTATTGCTAAAAAAATAATTAATATTAATTAAAATTTTTAAATTAATAATTATTTTTAGATAAAATAAATTTTTTTTAAAAATAATTATTCAAGATTGGAGAATGTATCAAATTGGCTCGATTTACTACTATAACTATTACGAAGGAATGATGGGAGGACACTATTTCATTTATATTAGTAACTTCCTCCGAACATTTCACCTACCCTCATTCATCACTATAAATAACACCACCTCACTGGCTCACACTCCACAACCCAACCTACTCAGTAATTGAATTCCTCGGTGTTCCTTTCTCTGCTTCACTGAGTGCCACTCTAGTTAGTTCTAATAACTCCATCATTACTTTCACAACTTACAGTGTTCCCCTGCCTCTTTCCTCCGTTCCACGCTGCGAAAAGCAAGATGAAGCCTGTCTTTGTAACGCTGCTTCTTGTGTGCCTTATCCTCAGCTCCTCCTTCTTTGAAGTCTCAATGGCTCGTTCAAGTATGACACATAGCATTACTCTGTTAAACAGTTACCATCATGTTATTCCTTCTTCTTTTTCTACTAATGTTAGTATAGTACCATTCTGAATGTTTTTATAGACAAGGACCTCTCATGTTATATCGCTGACATTGATAATATATGTTATGATAGAGACTAATATGAATTTTTTATATAATAATTTACTATTATTTATATTAATTAATGTATCAGTTTTCATTTTTCATTTTTAATTATTTTTTTCTCTTTCATAACATATTCTTAATCATTTTGGATTCTTTTAGTATATTTCACTTGTGTTATAGGCTCGTACATGATTTTATTCTGTTTTTATAAAAATAAAGACAAAATAGACCATAAGTTCTATTTTTTAAATATTGTGGTTTTTTATTTTTACTATTTTTATCATAAAATTCTAAAAATAGAAAACATAAAATGGAAACAGAAGCCAAATATACCCTAAATTTTTTGTTTTAAATACTGTAATATTTTCAATGATAAATGATGAATAAGTAATACAGTCTCTTTGATGAAATAAATTCACAACTTCTTCATATATAGTAACTTGGCATTAAGTTATGAAGTGTACTAAAATATACGTGGGTTGTGGATGAATTTAGCTTTCTGCAGCTCCAAGTGCGCAAACAGGTGCTCAAAAGCTGGGATGAAGGACAGATGCCTGAGGTTCTGTGGGATCTGCTGCAGTAAGTGCAAGTGTGTGCCTTCTGGGACTTATGGGAACAAGCACGAGTGCCCTTGCTACAGGGACATGAAGAACTCAAAGGGCAAGCCCAAATGCCCTTGATTCCTGTCACCAACACATCAAATAAACTCTAATAACATGTTTAGTTTTTTAATATAAAAACTCTTTAAATCATGGTTTAGACAAAAGTTTTTGTTCAAATCATAATCTAGAGTTTCCAACCGAAAAAAATTAAACATGTTACAAGATTCCACAGCAGGCATGCATGTATCTCGAGCTTATGAGATATATTCCACCAAGGACCCTTTTAGCGTATTTAAGTTTTATTTTATTTTGTTTATCAGTTTATTTATGTATTATTATGCTTTTTTTTTGGGCACATTTGTGTATTAATTATTATATATTGAGGGAAAAAAACAAAATTGTCATAGTTGTTGGATTTGGTGGTGTACGAGAATGGGAATAAATAGAGTACCTCTCTGCCGTTTTGTGTATGTGGATTGTCTTATTTTGGCTGTGTTTAGTTAATAAAAGTAACACTTGCTCGATTCTCATGATTTTGTTTGTTTGATTCGTAAATCAACCGCATCTTGTGATGAATAAAAATTTATTTATTCGGCTTTAAAAAAAGGGCTTTAATTTTTCTAACAGCATTGATTAAGGAACCCAAATTGCATCCATTTTTTGTAATTTGTAACTATTACTTACCGGGACTTGTAAGTTGAAGCATATTTTAACTGTAAAATGGAAGAGAATTTCTTTTTAACTCATCTTTTAATATAAAATTTGCTATTTTTTTTATTTCTTAACCAATGTTCTCATTTACCAAAAAAAAAAAAAAATTTTACACCTAAAATCAACTCCTCCTGCCTCCGACGTGGAGTGCTTGGATTTCCACCTACAACTGGCCTGGGAGATTAAGGAATGAAAGTGGTTGTTATTATTTTATTAGATCTATCAACAGAATGCTAAAACTCTAGCAGAGTGAATCACACACGTGCTAACTATTATTTAAGAATTACATACACCTAATTTTAAATTAAGATAGTAGTTGAATAAAATTTTAAGTTTTCTAAAATAATGATTCCAAAATTGGAATATTTCAATTTATTTTGTTTGAACTTTCAAGTAATCACATGTCCTAATTACATTAATTAGTTCTAATTTCTATAGTATTTGCTTGTAAAGTAGCGATTTTCTTGATTTTGTACTTTTTTTATAGTATTCGCTATAGGTAATAGAGCCTAAATTTTTGAGATATTATGAGATATTTAAGCAAGAACTCCTTCGGTAATTTTTCTCATACACATAGATTGACCATATGTTTAACAAAATCCGTTTTTTAATCACAATAAATTTGTTCTTTTTATTTGTAAGAGAAAATATCAATTAATTTATAATATGAATATCAAAGAAAGAGCTTTTAAAATGAATATTGATATTTGTACTCTTAAATTGACACACTAAAAACTGTGAAATTCATCTCTGAATAATGTGCCATACTTCTTTTACGAATAAAAACAATTATTCTTTTATGAGTCGAACAATTAATCAAACAACAAAACTAGTAAGAAAAGAAATCATCTCGTTTCAAATTCTCGTTGGAGGCCATTTCTCTCGCCAGTGATGTATCTATAAAGTTAATGGGATCGGATAGAAAGATAATATACAAACATAATAAAAAGGTCATATACAAACCCTAAAATATATTATATCTTGTTTTATTTTATTTGTAATTATGTGGACCATAAAATAATGGGGCACCGACAGATATATATAATTTTTAAAAAAAATTCAAATTGTTGTGGGTTATGAGCCCCACCTTCCATCCTTCCTCTCCACCGACGGACTTCTAAACCTTAAAAAGTTAAAAATGAGTTGAGGGAGACTAAATTGAAATGGGTCAAAGGTAGTCTTTAATGAGTTGCATTTATATATTAATTTTTCATCTTAATTCTGAATATTTTGTATTTAAATTATGCTTAATTGATAGTTAATTGATAAATTTATACTTTATTCTCATTATGCATCATTGAGTAATTTTATGACTATTAGTATCATTTTTTAATAAATAATTACATTTGGAAGTTACTTATGCTCTTGATATTTTTGTGTGAATATTGTTTGGCAATAAAAACTCCAATTGGTGTGCCAAAGAAAAAGGAGCTCAGGGGCAGAGTAGCATGTGGACTAGTTTCGGTGAGACCGCTATAGCGGTATATAGGAAGTGGAAATTTTGAGCATGAAAGTCAGAACCGCTATAGTGGTGAATTGAGTGTGAGATTTTTAGCATTTGGGTTCAATAATAGCAGGATCATTATAACGGTTATAGTGAGCTGCACGCATCATGTAGACAGTTCCTTCATTTTTGGCAGTGGACCCATTTTGATGTATTTTTCTGCTACATTATAAATAGTTTAGGTCTAATATTGTAAGATACTTTTGACGCATTATTTTTATTTTAGCCATCGAGCACTTTCTCTCTCCACTATCTCTCTAGGTTTTTGAGCTTCCAATATTTGTTTTGGCTTCAGTTTGAAAACATAATTTGCACTCCCCTAACAACGATTGTGATCCTAAGTTATGGAGGAGTAATCCTTTTAGCGTGTCAGAAGGATCGCTGAATATTAAGATTATTTTTTAGGTTCCCAATTTTAATTGTAATTTATGATTAGTTTTCTTTTCCTCTTGTCTTCTCTCTCTTTAATATCGACTATGAAATTATTGCAATTGTATTTTTGAGGGTTACCTAATTGTGTGTTCATTCGCATGCATAATTGAGTTAAGTGGAGTGTAGTCAATTGATTAAATTACATCTAATTGGTTAAGGGATTGGAATTAACTCAAATTTGAATTAGTTCCTGCAATTGATAATTAACTAGTATAGGTTCATAGAATCACGATAGTGAATCACTAGTTTATGTGTTAGTCAACAACTTTAATGAAAGTACCTTTGTGTATAATATTAAGTAGAATTCCATCATTGTTATGTGAAAGTATAATTAATGAAAGTGATCATTGTCATGGATTTATCTTTAAATAAATGATAAACTCTTAATCTAGGGAATTTTTGTGTAGATAATTCTTTCTATTATATTTTCTTAATTTAATTTTGCTCTCAATAATTTTAAAAACCCTTAATTTTTTGAATCAATTAGAATACTGTATTGTAAGACGACTTAAATTACACCCTAACTATATTTTTATCATAATTTAATTATTAAAATATTTTAATTTGTTATCAATAGCGGTATATCACATAAGTCTTCATTGGATTTGTGAAGTGTGAAATTTTAAGACCGTTTCAATATGACATATAAAAACAAAAGTGATTTGACCAAAAAGAAGAAGAGGAACAAAAGAGCGGTGACGGATCATTGGGTTGCTGTAAGAGTAGGACAGTGGCATCCCTCCCAGCTTCCATGCGTTGAATAACTTATGACTATGAGTTTAATGAACTTGATTTTTATTTTGATTTTCATTTTAAGGGCGTAATTATCATATATTGATTTTTTTATACAGTCATCCTATTCAATTATATTATATCATCATTATATTATAAAAGGGATTAAGTTTGATAACTATTTTGCGTCTCCTCACTATATTGAACTTTTTTTTCAAGTTCATGAACACATAACTTATATTATTTATAAGAAAATAAAAATAAACAAAAATAACTGTGATATTCTATTAAGTAACTATTGTATGTTTGGCAATTGTTTTTTGTGTCTCTTCACTGTATTGAACTCTTTTTAAAATAATTGAACATATGACTTATATCATTTATAAGAAAATAAAAATAAAAATAACAAATATATAAAAAAACAACCGTGACCTTCTATTAAGTAAATGTCGTAAACCTATATCTCATATTCTCTACACTTTTTCTATTATTCTATAAGAAGAAAGTTATATTTTTTGTTAAACTATAAATGTATAAAGACACGATGTCCTCCCAAGGGACTAGTATATTATAACATGAGTTATGATGTTGATTTTTACAACATTACTTGAAAAGTTATCTAAACAAAATATTTGATTGGACAACATTGTAAAATAATTTTACATGCAATACATCAAAATTACACTTATTTAATCGTAGGAAAAAAATTACAATTTGTGGATTTAATTTGAATAACGTGTAAAAAGTTTTATATAGTTATCCAATCATGTAATATCACATCATGGTTAATTTATACTCTTACTACTTAAAAAGTCATACAAAATGAAATATTTGATTAAATGACAGTATAAAACTCTTTTATATTATAGTGTATTAAAATTAAAATCACAATAATTTATGTTTGATAATTTTTATAAGAAAAATGGGGTTGCTAGAGCAATGGTTTTAATTTTATGAATGTTTTATTCCAATATATATTTATAGGGTTTAGGGAGAGGATCAAGGAGAGTAATTTTATATAAGAGTGAGATGAATAAATTTGGTTAGATCTTGTATTAGAGGTAAGAATTAAAACGTAAAGTAATATGATTTTAATAACTTTTAATCTTGACAATTCATATATAATAATTTGACCTTCTCACTCTCATATAAAACCAATCAAGTGAAAAATGGTTTTATATGAGTAGGAGAAACAAATATGGGGCACAATTTTCCATTAATAGTGAGGATTAAAACATAAAATTATGTGATTTTTTAAGTGATTATGTCACCTTATAATAACTTTTAATTTTGACCATTCATATATAATTATAATAACCTAAAATAATGTTTTTAATTTTTCTTTCAAAGTATATAAGACTACTTAGCTTTAACAATAATATTGAGTAAGATTTATAATTAAATTGATATTATTTTATATAATAAGTTAATATTTAATAATTTTATATACTTTAAAAGAATAAGCTAAGAATTTATATATCAAGGATGTTTAGTAATTACATTAGAGTTTAAAAAATAAAATCATATTTTTAACTTTTTCTTTCAAGGTATATAAGATCACTCTAGTAATATTGGGAATGATTTATAATTAAATGAATATTACTTTATATTGTAAGATAATATTTTAATATCAAATATAATGTTACTTTTAGCAAATTTTATTTGCAATATTAAGGGTTCCAATGTTCACAATTTAAAATTGCATTAGCAATTTCTCAACCCAAAATAAGAAATGAAAAACTTATAGAATTAATAGACTTTTTAAAAATAAATCACACAAATAAATTTTAATAGTACTAAAAGTGCAAATAATTCTAAGAGTCATTATTGGAAGAGTAAATTTGTTATTTTACTAAAATATGTACGCTAATCAAAACATTGATAACGATAACTATTAAATATATATGAGCTAAAATTTTGATATTAAATATTAACTTATTGAATGAAATATAATATTCATTTAATTATAAATCTTGCTCAATATTATTATTAAAGTAGTCTTATAGAGTTCAAAAGAAAAAGTAAAAAATGTAATTTTATTTTTAAACTCTAAAATTATTATATTTTTAAAATTTAAAGTTGTAGTATTTCATCAAATAATAAATTTTTAGATTTATTTTATAATTTTTATTATATATATTAAGAAAAAGATGAGTTTAATGAATATAAAAAAAGAAAAGCAAATACATTTAAATAATAGAAATTAGATGGAGTGTCATATTTATAAAAAAAAAATAGGGTGGAATATTACAATAATTCTAAACCTCAAATGTGTTTAATGTTATTTATCCTTTTATTTTTTTATGGACTTATTGAAATTTTATTAAATCATAATTTGAGAAGTATAAAATATAAACTAGCTATCCAGACGGGCTAGTCCGCATTAGTTTGATTGAAAAACCCATAAGTCACGTATCAATTACACAGTACTTACAACTTAAGGATGTTTCATGTGTAGTTGATTGGGGGTGTGAGATAAATTGGTTTCTGATCTGTTTTGAAGCCTCACATCCTCCTCACTTTATTACAATAAAATTATTAAATTAATCTTATTTTAAATTTTAATTCATTCACCAAACCATTCAGCATCTCTTTCATTCATCCATGTTTGTGTGAGCCACCACCATCACCTGCATCCCGGCCAGTGTTGCCGTCACTGCCACACTCTGCTTCCACCACCACCACTACAATCAGTCTCCTCTTTGGTCCACTTCTTGTTTTGTATGTGAAAGTACCACCCAACAAATATGAGTCCTTTTTTATTTTTTGGTAGAAGTCCACTTTTTTTTTGTCCGTTAAAGTTAAACCATCAATGTAAAACAATCTAGCCCCTTTGGTGACCCATGAAAGGGAATCAGATATCAAATGGAACATTGGGGTTTGGGGTTTTATGCAGATGGTGGATAAAAATTGGTCCTTTTAGTGTTCTAGGAGCTCATGGTGCCTAAAGATCCACAATGCTCAACTAGTACCTTTTGTAGAACATAACTTCAATGGCCTAGGTAAAGGCCAGCAGAACGGTTGATGTCCTTCCTCTGGGCACTCACCTGGACAAGTTGTCAGGATCATGTGTTCAAATTCGGTAGTACAGAGACTCACCATTCCAGAACCTGACCAAAAAAAAAAAACTTCAATGGCCTCGGACCAAAAAGGTCAACGGCAAGATATTTGGACAACAACTAATAATAAATTAAGATCTGAATCTTGTTTTCAATCAGAAATTTTCCTTCAACATTACCAATCCAAGCAAATTATCAAACCTCAATCTTAACGCTTGTCTGTCGCAGCGAAGAGCAATGAAGGGCGGCGGTGTTAGCAATACGCCCTAAATAGAATGTTTCGCCAACACAGAATTGACTGAGAGGGGAAGAGGCATTTAGGGATATTTAAATACTTTTAAAAGCTATTATTTTAATTTTAAATTTTTTATTATTCTTATATATTTTATATAATTATTGTAACTTTTAAATCTAAACTGTACAAAACTAATCTAACCGTGATAAATAATAAATCATGTGAAGATATAAAACTAATAGAGAGTTAGGGATCAAATTATCCGTCATCATTCCTTAATACTTAATTTATCGTTTAAAGTACTTAGGTTCCATGATCCATGCATGTGGGGGCAAGCACACGTGCTTCGTACTATGTAAATGGAAGGGAACAGGCACACATCTTTAGTCTCATACACTCATCAGCAGTGTTTTTCCTCATCTCTCTTTTTTTCAAAATAATAATAATAAATTATTTAACTTTTCTTTTCCTAACGTAAATAAAAGTGGGAATTTTAAGTGAAATAACCTTTTTAACATAAAACTACACTTCCTGTGCATAATTAAGTTCATTTTTGGTAATTCAAGGGAGAAATAATTGGCATGCTAATAAATGTAATTTAGGTGAAAAAATTAAATTATTTGTAAAAATACCTAAATCCTTTCAATGTACTTTGGGTAGTTTAAGTTCAAACCTCATCACTTTTAGATATACAAAAAACAATACCTTGTGTCTTACTATCAATAAGGGTTGGATACATTAATAAACAAGCTATACTTGTAGATAAAGACCAAGTTGTGAGAGCATCTTGACAGAGATCATAATTGGGCATGGCCAGAGTTTAAACCTTTTATTTCTCAGAGTGAATATTGAACTTCTCAATATTTGATTAAGGAAAAAGAAAAACTTACCTCTTTTTACTTTGACACTGGTTAAAAAAATCATTTGATCATTAATAAAGAACTTATCAGACTATTACAATGGCAAGATATATATTGAAGAATTTGTCTAATGGTCTATTTAACTAGTGCCCTAATTAAGGGCATTGTTTAAGGAAGTAAATAAATAAACTTTAGTGTTGGGAAATGAGATTTTGTGTTTCAAAAGATGGATCCATTGAAAAGTTTTACAACTTGCTTGTTTTGATATTCTTTACCAGTTTGGAGAACTAATTAGTAAAATCCTTTATCTAACATGAGTTTTACAAGATACAACAAGGACAATCTATTCGAGGATGCTTAGGAATTAGTGGTACTGGTGCCAACTAGCTGCTTAATATGCTCTACATAATTCTACAGAAATACCAGTTCTCTATCATTCAATATTTCTCCCACATAACCATAAATTTAGTATCGATTTTTTTTGCCTCACTCTGTGAAAGAGATAATAGTTGCTCGTGGAATGAGTTCAATTTCAAAGCAGGACACAAATTATACAAAATTAGAATGAATACATGGGAGCCCTTGTTGGCAGATTCCATATTTGGTTAAACACAATAGCATTTTCTGCCATCTTTGAAGAGTTTTGTTAAATACTCCATGATTCAAATGTAGATGAAAAATTGGAAATTAAGTTGCAGCCAAAGATGCAAAAAAGTGAAATCACAAGCATGAATTCTAAAGTATACACTCTGTGAGGCATTGTGCTATACTGTCAAATTAACATGACAATCTTTTATGGCTAGTCTTTCAAAACAAGAAGCGATGAAAAATTGTTAGTTAAGAGAACTCAAATTCAAAATCATAGTAACTCATTCCCATGCAGCTTGATAAAAATAAAAATAAAAAGCTATGGGAATAAAGCATAAACTGAGTTATATGGATAGAGTAACACATTCAGCCACACACAGAATATAATACCACACATCAATAACACGTTGGTAAGCCTAACTATGAAATAATCTTCGTACTTTGTGAATGACCCTTCTGCACACAGGACACACTTTGCTCTCTCCATCCACAATCCTGCAAAATGCAATCTAATTAGAATCTTCTACAATTTTTAAGCATATATTTAGATTAACTTATTGAGTTCAAAACAATTTATAATCAAAATTTTTCCGAGACAAATTGTTTGAAAATAAAAATGCGATTAATTCTCTAAAACAATCAAATATTAGAACATGCTCAAAGTAAGCGAGGTAGAGAAATTCTCCTATGATTCAAGAGCACCAAGGTGAATTGTACTCTAAATGATGGAGTGGCATTTATAGTTTTATCTAAAATATCACTCTATCATTTGAATTGAGTACAATTCACTTTTGGTACTCCTAAACCATGCAAGAATTTCTCAGTGAGGTATATGAAAATCTTATGCAGTGTGCTGTATACCTCTTGGCACAATCATAGCAAGTGGCACAGTGACCACAAGGAACAAAGAAGCAGTTGCGTTGTTCATCATAACAAATGATACATAATTTTTCATCATATAACTCTTCTGAGGAGATGCTGGAAGCATCTGATTCTTCATCATGATCTTCACTTGTTCTGTGTATCCTTGGATTTGACTTCACATGCATTGTGGGCTCAGGTTCTGTTATCTCTTGTGCAACAACTACATTGCTTGTTCTGTATGTGTCAACTGTCACATTACTATTGTGATCATCTTCACCATCACAAGCTCCAAGGCATTTCAGTATCAGAAAAATAACAATCATCAAAACCCCTACAAATTGAAAAGGGGGCAGTGACATCTTTAGTAGAAAATAGAACCAAAAAAAAAAAAACTTAAACAAGAGAAATTCTTAGGTAGGTAGTGTCTAACAGATCATTTATTAGGCACTCCATTGAACGGATGACATATATAAATGCGTTATTGGTTTGTTTTTATCGTGAGTTGCACAATGTTACATATGTTTAATACTCATTTAATATTGAATGTAGTACCTATGATAGGCAGTGCCTAACTGAAATATTTGCATGCTCCTAGAACACCAATTGGATATAATCCATACCTATTTACAAAGTGACATTTCATCTAAAAATGAAAATTAAAAGTGGGTCTTAGTTGAAATATCACTTTATTAGTAAATATGGAGCATACCAGCTGGTATTTCCTAGGAACATGCAAGTATTTCGTGTACTTCATCAACAAACCACTGACCATGGAGAAGATTTTAGTTCAATGTACCTAAAAGAGCTATGTAGGCTACCACACGAGCCACCAAAGAAACTGGAACAACCCATCCCCCATCATCTCCCTGTAGTCATTTTATAGAACAACATTGAATTACTTTGGAGACAATCCATAAAAGATTACAAGAACAATTCCAGGATGATATATGAATTAGTACATTACTAGTAATGCCTTACATTTTTGGGTGCGGTCTGAATTACATAATATGTGTTAGGGAGAGAAGGTGAAGTCTGCAAGATCCATTCACAGCAGAGCACATGTTATTGGCTTTGCTGGTATCATACACCTTGGCAGAAACATTGACATTCATGTTCAGTATTATGTTCCTGTCATTCATGTTCAGGACCCCAATTTGGTACCTATCATCTTCCTCTATGATGTATTCAGCCTCTTTACCTGGCAGTATTTGTAATACTAATATCAGTAACATTTGTAACTCAATTAACTTCCTATAAGCTACCGTAGATAAAAATGGAAATAAAGATGAATGACAGGGGGTCTACAAGTAACTAACTAGACAGTTGACAAGAATTAAAAGTTGCAATCTAAATGACAATGCAGAGAAAATAAAGCTAATATATCTTACAGAAGTAACTTTGAATTCAATGATTACCATTAACTATCTCTCCAATGGTAATTGCATCAGGGGAGATTGTTTGTTTAGGCTGCAGTTTCTCAAGCCTCTTTTCTCCTATGAAACAAAAGTAAAAGCTTATATGAAACGAAATAATATTTCATGAGAGGAAAAAAAATAGAGCTGTGAGATTTCATCTGAAGTAACCTTTAATCACCATCCCTTCAAGCTCGTTCATGCTACTGGCCTGTGCTTCCCACCTAATACGAATGCTGGAGCCCTTATTTAACCACAAAGAAAACCCCTGAAGATAAAGAATTCAAAATCTTCATAACCCTTTCGGGAATTGCAATCAAGTACACCTAAAAGGCTAAAACAATGTTACAGACAACGAAATCTTCTAGGAAAAGCTTAGCATAATGTTAAAGAATTTAAGTTCAACACGTTTTCACTATAAAGGTGTTCGACACCATTATCTAATCACATATTCACACATCACAAAGAATCATTAACTCAGAAGCATTCAGTAGCATATGATTGAATGACAGTGTTACCTTGCGAGTATATGCTGGAACAACTAAGAATCTTGATGTGCTCCAATTTGTCTGGAAACTTAGCTCAGGCTTCTCATTGAAGGCATAAAGCGTAACATTGTTGTTGTTATACTCATTTCTTACTTCAACTTCCTTCACAAAAACTGAGCTTACCTTCACCAAACGCGATGAGCTTGGGCCAAGAACCAACCGAGAATCCCCATAATATCCATATCGGATAATGGCTGAAACTGCATAAGAACAAAGAAAAAAAAGGAGAAACATTGCAGTGTTTCAGAAAGAGAATAAAGGGAGAGACATTACAATGATAAAAAAAAAAGCTACATAGCCAGAATTTGTGCTAGAATCCGATGTCTCAGAATTAGAGTGCATTTGTTTCAGATTATTTTGACAGAATTTTCATAGAAGTTATTCACATCAGCTTCTATGAAACAAAGATTTATTTCAAGTTGAAAAAATCACTTTTCTGTCAAAATAATCTGAAACCGCGTATGTTTACTATACCACCTAGCTAGTTCTTACAGAACAATTCTGGCACAATACTTCGGCTAACTCAGCACTTTTCACAAAAACAAAAAAATGATGAAAATTTTACATGCCACAAAACCAAAGGGCCAAAGGAACCAGCATGCAAGCACAAGTTTCATGCCATCTTTGAGAGTGGCCACGAGTTGGAGTCATCAAGGGATGATGGCCTAATGTGGAATAAAGCAAAAGTGTGGCCTAGGCATGGCTACTTTGTTTTTATCACTTAATACGACCCAGATGTGAAGAATATAGAAGAGGGTCGAGTATGTTGAAAGGAGGGAAAAATGTACAAGATAAATAGACCAAGAGCAAGAAAGTGAAGAAGGGGAAGACTTGTAGGTGAAAAGGGTTAAATGCTTGAATTTTCTAGAATTGCTGAGTGCTAACCATATCTAATAGTCAACCAACCGTCTAAGCTTTGGTTAGTTATGGAGTGTTTTGAATGGCAAGTACTTTGAACCAGAGATTGCTATGCCATAATAATTCATTTATAGATATATTGCCTTTTAATTAAAACAAACAAAAACTTAATCACAGATTTTGCAATGGGAACTAACAGTCCTCAAAGTTACACAATTTAGTTAAGTAGTTAAAGTATTTCGATTCTTTTTATTGGACTAAATACCTATTTTAGTCCTTCAAATATTACACAATTTATTATTATTATTATTATTATTATTATTTCAATAGTCTCATATATAATATTAAATATTTTTTATTAACAATATATTGAGATTAATTTCTAAAAAATACAATAGGCGTAAATATTCTGTAAATTTGTTAAACAACTGTGTGGTGTGCAACATAACAAATAAAAAATTACTACATCATTTAATGGGGCCCAGCATCAATAAGGATATACTATATTTTTCAATAATTGGTTTTGGCACATTTTGGGGTGTTGGGGTTGGGGGAAACGGCCCTGGAGGAGTCGAACCCGCTCCTGTTAGCTTTCCCAGTACATTACTCACATGGTCAAGATTAACCACCTAACTATCCCCTCATCTGCTTAAGCGTTATCACTTTTGAGATCAAGATTTTTTTTCAGGTTACTTAATAAGGATTCAAATCTCTTGTTTCCTCCCTTTGTTTCTCAAATCAAGCTTTGTTGCGTAGTTAAATTATGAATAGTTAAAAGAATTTGATTAAATAAAAAATTATAGGTAATGACATCATTACATACATATCAAAATTTTATTAAGTGAACATAAAGAAAGACAGGAAAAGAGAATAAAAAATTTGGTTCCACTTAATACATATTCAATCGACCCAATCCTTGACCCCTCTCTATTTTCATCCTCTCTCCCTCTTGCTTTTTCTCACTTTCTTTCTGTGTAAGTCGATAGACTCATCTTTTTAGTGAGTACATATATGACTCTTTTTTTCTAAGTGTCAATGTTGTTTCATGTAGTAAAGTACAATTTGTGTGTGGTCAGGCTTTTGATTTGAATAAACTATTGGACTTTTACAATGGGCGTCCGCTTGCTGAGATGATATAATTGAATCTCCAACAATATAAAATAAAATGTTATCATTTTAGTACTTCAAAAATATTTGGAATCAATTTAGAACCTGAATAATGTAAAATGTCATCATTAATTTAGCTATTCACTCATACAGATTGTCGTCGAATTAGTTTATAAATCAAGAGTTCAAGACTCCATTAACCTTGTTTCCCTTGGGTTTGTAAAAGAATTAGAATATACATTATGACTCTAAACTAAGTTCTTTTTCTTTTTGGTCGAAACTCTAAACTCAATTCTAAGTTTTCTATTTTTTTCACGGTTTTGGGCCATTTGGGAAGAGATATAAGGTTATATATGGGCCCAAAGAGACAAACCGAGAGAGGGAAAGGGCGAAGTGAACATATCTGGATCCGAGATGATGTTATTTTTCATTTCTGTGAATATAATTTATAAAATTATAATTATAATTCTAGTTCTAAATGTTATTCAAAGCATAAAAAATTAGAATTTACAAGTCAAATTTCAAATCTAGATTTTGATTCCATACTCAATTCTGGCCTGGGCAACAAGCCAGCAAACAAAACATTGCATCTTTAGAGCAAAAAAAAAAAGTGTTTACTTTTTTTTAATTCAAATAATCATATGTGTCAGTAAGTGCAATTAGAAAAATAACGCCATGTAAATAAAACCAGATAATATAATATAATCATATGCAGCTAACAAAGTCTTGTAAGTGTAAATGAGAAAAAAAGGAAAACACCAGCCAAATTTAATTAGTCCAAAATCCTAATGGCTCCTTTATTGGACACAAAATACAGAGTCATAAACAGTGGAACCACAACATTACACTAAAAAAAAAAAAAAAGTCACAAGAAGTTGTGCCTATATCGCCCAAATTAAAATTCACGGCATGTAGTTAGTCTAATCTCTACAATTCCAGCAGCTAGTACTTCTTCTCCCATGCAAGTGATCCAAAAATTTAACTGAAAGAAAACACTACAAACTAGAAGCACACACAACATATAACATACGAGGATGGTACTTATGGATAAGAAACCAAAAAAAAAATAAAAGAAGAAAAGAAAAGAAAGTGTAACTCCTAAGAGTTATGTATGATATGGAACAACATGTAGAAGTTACATATGAAGTACATGTGACATTGCTCCCCTCAATCGACCAAGTAGCTTCTTGCCATAGTGGTTGCTACGCATTATTGGATAATTTAGTTTAACCAGCTCCAGTATTGCCTTTCGAATGGCACCCTGCTTGTGCATAAATATATAAAAATTTAAAAAAAATACAATAAAATGTTATAGCAGTATGCATAATATTTATGAAAGGATTGCATATATGGCACATTTTCAAGCATGGTAAAGATTTTTTATTACTCCCAAGTAATCACATTTCCACCAATGTACTGTAGACAACACCTTTCTTATATGAATTCGATTATACTAATTTTCATATTTTGATTATGATGTAGTCCATCTTAATTTTTACACACTTACACTTGATATAAGTGCTCAAAATTGTTTACAAAGGAATTTTAGGAAATCTCAATGTGATTTTAGCCTTTTAAAAGAAATCTTGCCCTGTTAGCTAATGTCTAAATAAATTTTTTAAAAAAAAAACACTAGCCTCTAACTAAATTGTTCCTGATAAATAAATGTATATATTGGGCACTAGCTGTGAGTTACCAATTGCCTAGACTATAATGCTTTTGGAAAATTAGAAATCTAGAGTAGAGTAATGCACAAACATATAACAACAACAAGCTAAGCCTTATCCTACTAGGTAGGGTCGATTATATGAATCAAATGATGTCATATTATTCTATTGTGTATTATATTTATATTTATATTGTAAATACAAACATACAAGTTGTAGAAAATGTTGCACTAACCTTGGATACAGAGACTGCTGAACTGATGACAAAATTTCCATAAGGATCCACAAGAAGCATAGAGAAATTAGGATGATGGAGCAATTCCAAGATAATGCGCCTAGAATAATGTCCTCCTGACTCCTGAAACAGCTTCTCCACAACATTGCTCCCATACTTATTGCAGGAGATTGATACAAACCTCCCTAAGCTGTCCCATAAGGCTTTCTGTTAATCTTGGTTCTTGCTTACCAATCAAATGCTGCACCACATAGTTGCTGCCAAAACATGGAAGAGAAAAAGTAAGTATAGTGAACTATTGATTGAAATAAAAAAGAAGAAGAAGGAGACAATCTGAATACAATAACAATTAAGCCATGTGTTGTCCACTAGATAGAATCAGCTACATGAATCTGACTGTACCATAATGTTTTGTGGTTCGTAAATTATATTTATATTAAAACCATTAAAATTTAAATCTCTTTTAAAAATAAAATTTACTATAAAGAAAACATTTACTATTATAGGAGACAATTTGAATAAAAAGGGAAGCATAGGATAGGCTTTCACAAGGCTTCCACTTAGTGAAGTTTGAGAGAGTAAATATACGATTTCTAAGGCTTTGTGAAGAAAGATTCTACAATATTTGAATCGGTGACATTCAGTAACAAGAAAGCAAGCTTACCATTGCATCAACATTCACTCTCATGGAAGACAAGTTGAATGGAAGGGGAAAAAGTAAAATACAAACCCGTAACAGTCTTCTGATAGGATTGGAGCATTGACTATGATCTCAGCCATCAATTTCTCTTTGACTTCACCCTTAGCATGGTCAACGCAGAGCTGCATTACACAGCAACCACTTTTGTCTGTTGCGAGTTCAAAACAGTTGTTTGCCACGACATCCATCAGATCCTGTAATCAAAGTTACAATAAGCAATTAATTATTGAAGCCAGAGAACCAAAGTAATGTGACATATATACATATATACTAGACCTTATCCAGTTTTTTGTACCCTTAAACTAAAATTTTGTGACTTAAGTGTATGAAGCCAAAGAAAGCAAGAT
Source organism: Dalbergia oliveri (assembly GCA_030441495.1). Taxonomy (NCBI): domain Eukaryota; kingdom Viridiplantae; phylum Streptophyta; class Magnoliopsida; order Fabales; family Fabaceae; genus Dalbergia; species Dalbergia oliveri. The sequence goes on along the minus strand of JAMLFY010000015.1, from coordinate 3,523,825 downwards.
AAAAAAAGAATGGACAAAGTTAGATGAAGGTAAAGCATGTTGAAAGTGTTACACACAGCAATATTCGTTACTAAACATAGAAATTTCAATCATGTTCAGAAACTTAAACAAACAGACTTCTGAATTCTGATTCTTTAGTTGTAGGTGTAAATTAATAAATCATGGCAGGACTTCTAGAAAGCAAAAGATTAGCATTCAACACAAATCACAGAAAAGTGAAATTCGGAATGCCCCAAAGTCACCCTCCAAACATGAATTAGGGATCACTTACATGAGCTTCACATTTAAAATCACACAGGCAACTAATCCATGAAAATTTTCACCATCTTTACCTCTTAACCAAACACGCCTTAAAGAAAGATAAGGTTAAAATATAACTATGTAAAACCTTATGGAATAAAATAAATAAATAAATTTTGCAAAAGAGCCTAATACACATGATTGATTGCTATGTAATGAAATAGGCTAAAGCTGCAGGACAAATCAAACTTTCAGTCTTCATATACACGTTATGAACATCTTCATTGCTCTTAAAACCGATAGCAGAGACATGGAACCATTGATCAGAAGATGGTAATGTTGCAGTTCCTTGAATTATGTAATCTAATATGCCTAATATGAAGCAGGGCTGTTAAACAAATTCCCTAACTACAAGGAGTAATTGATGAGATAATAAACTTATCAGCCCCTAGGACTGATTAAATAAATAAACCAGTCGTTCAATTCAAGTTGCTAATTGTGAAGTGAAAGGAATTTGGTATTGAAACATGAGTTTAATTTCAGTGATGTAAACCTATTTTACCGGTTATCCAATTATGTATTATAATTGTAAGTAAAATAATTAAGTCTTATACTACTTACTTGAAAAATCATACAAATGAGATAATTTAATTAAATAATAAAAAAAAAGAAGTGCATATAAATTAAACACATGAAATATATTACCATAGTATCTTCGCTTTCGAACTTTTTTACACAGTGCTCAATCACATGAAGACCATTCGTGTCCTTAGACAACACAACAGCATTTGGGCTTAGCGCTGACATAATGCGAGATCGCTGTTCCTCGTTGGTGACATACTCCAATAACCTCTGCACAGCACGGGTCCTGTCATCGCAAAACATAAATTATAACTATATCAAAACTGTGATCACATTTTTTATATCAATTTTATCTAATCATCGAAGGATTCAATTTTGACGTAGTCAAACTGCAAAATAGTTTTACGATTGACTCTTACAATCATATAAGGAGAAAGATTAGAAAGAAAGACAACTTTAAGTATCAAAATTAAACTCATTCTCGAATCAATTAAAAATTAAAAATACATGTACAATATTTTGAGGTCGGTTCAACTTAACATTTAAATTACTAATCTCAAGAAGAATAAAAAGAATTCAAGAAGGGTTTTGACCCAAATTTCTTTTTGGGTACTTGAGCTAAAATTGTTCCCAATATTGAAGGATAAGTTTTTTTTTCAAAACAGCATTAGTAAGTGCCATAGCAAAACCATTATGAATAAAATAAGAGTTTAAGTTATATATACTCACAAATCCATTCATGTATTGATATATGAATAAAAATAGTTGAGTCACACTCACTATTTAAAAAGTAATCGGAAAAAACTAATGACAATTTTTCAATTGGCACTTCTACAAATTAGAAACAACACAAAGAATCCGAGCAAATTAGTCAAATCAAGATTCTTGTATGAAATTTTATATATAAAAAATAAAGGTGGTATCATACATACCCATGAGTGTGAAGGCACAAATTCACAAGCTGAAAAGCATTCTGTGTAACAATCAAAACGATTCGAGTTATTTGCTCCACACTGCATATCTCCACAAGCCTCTGAAAACATAGTTCCCATAAGGGTTCGGCATCAACTCAACCACATTGTCTATAAGCTCTCCGAAAACAATGGAAACCTCTTCCTTTGTTGTCACGGCATCCATGGCATCCTGCAAGACCCTGCATCCACATTGATCCTTAGCCAAAAACAGAATCCTCCCCCTCAAATCATACACCGAACGGTCACTCATCAAGGGTTGTTGTTGTTGACGCCTGTTATTATTGAGATTCTGACCCAAAACATTATTATTCCTTCTGTTGTTACCGACCAAAGGGTTCAACATAACATCACGATCACGATGATCACCATAAGATCTTCCTCTAAACCCCAGAAACTCATTGTTCCCTGAAACTTGACATGGAAAGAAGCCTCTGATACTCTCTCTGATAAGCAGAAGCAATAAGGCTCGATCTCAACCTGTTGATTCCATAGCTTTGTGATGGTGGCATCATTGGAACAGTGCTAGAAGAAACATATTCGTTGTTGTTGTTGTTGAACCAAGGCAGTGTCTGAAACCCAATGTTGTTGTTACTCTCTTGCTGTTGTAGCATTAATCCCACATCGGAACTATGATTAGGAGCAAAAGGGTATCCTTTGTTGTTACTCTCTTGTTGTTGCTGCATTAGTCCCACATCGGAACTATGGTTTGCAGCAAAAGAGTATCCTTTAAACCTTTCGTCGATGGAGAAAATATTTGAGGCTTCACCACCAAGATTCATGGTTGTGTGGTGATTCTGATTCTGGGGCATCAAGGAGAGACGAGAGAAAGCATCTTCAAGATTCTGGGAAAAGGGGCTTTGCTGATTTTGTTGCCTCAACAACAAGGCATGATGATGATCATCGCAACGAAGTTGTTGTTCATGAAGGCCATTGTGATGATCACTGATGATATTGGTGGAAAAATCAGCAGCAAGAAGTGGTTTTGAATTTGATTCTTGGCTGGACATTCTTGAACCTCAAGGAACAATGGCAACCCTTGGTGTGGACGGCTTGGGGATTGGAAGAGAAAGGGTTTTGACTATGAAGCTCAAAGAAGATAGGTTTTTATAGAGAGAGAGATACGAAGGGGAATAAGGGTGATTATTGTTATTGTTACAAATTAACGAAGGGATTAAGGATTTTCCTTAGTTTGTTTATATCCAGGTTCGTGATTTAATTATTGATTGCATAGATTTTGATAATTAGGACTAGCAAAACACGTGGTTTTTTTTAACCACATAACTAAAAGATATCATTATCTTTAAATTATTTTATAAGATGAAGAATCAGGAAATCAGGTTTTATGTATACTACTAGTGTGTATATATATATATATTATCTAATCATACATTATTCTCCGTATACATTTTAAAAGTTGCTAAGATAAGAAAAAATTATTGAATAAAAAATATATTTAAACTAAATCTATTAAAAATGTTAATATTTTATGCAAATATAAGTGCTGATTATCAAATAATATATACAAGGGAGGGAAAGATAGTGAAGTGATTATTAATACGGTACTAGAATGGAAAGAGTTTTGGGTTGGGAGTGTAAGTGTGATTATAGCAAATGAAGGGTGTTTCCTATGAGTAGGGGGTCTGCATGGAGAATATGGAAACTTATACCTGTTGGGTGCCGAAACCGACCAGAGGAAGAGGGAGAGAATATCTCTAAAAATGGTTACGTTATGCAGTTGGTTTTCTAGGTCTCTCTCTCTCTCTCTCTAGAGTCTAGACTGTGTCACTTGTGTGTCACCTAAACATGTGGACTCATCGTTGACCGCTTGTGTGCGTTCAAATTTCAAAGGATATTAGTATCTCCAATATTAAAGCCTGTTTGCATGGCAAATATTTTCATGCTGTGCTGGAAAAAACTGCCTTTGAAAAAAATTGAAATGGTATGATTTATCATTTTACTTTTAATAAAAGTATTTCAATTTTTAAAAAAATTAGTTCTAGTAAAAGTAAAAAATATTAGTTTTTATTTTTCATTTCACATCAATTCTCCTAAATTTACTTTTCTATCATCTTAATCAAACACAAATTAATTTTTTTAAAATTAATTATTTTAAGATAAATTCATTCAACATCAATCATTTTAAAAACAATTCTACCAAAACTTAAACCAAATGACCCCTAATATCTCTCACCATTGCTTCGAGCTCAAGTGCATGTGGTGGGGCAGCATGGGGCTTCCCCTTTTATTCAAAATTTCCCAAACCAAAACGTTGTTGAGTTTTATGATGGATCTCTTAATCTTTAGGACCACCATAGATTTTCTATTATTAGTTGTCAAATTAAATTATTTAATAAAAATAATAATCATTCAATTAATAATAAGAAATTGATGATAAACCCAAAAATAATTTGTCCACCTTAAAATTCACTGGCTTCTATAACTTATAAATGTTAAGAATGTATTTGGTTGTATAGCAAATGTGAAAGTAAAAATTTTATAGTTATCTTTTATGTGTAAAATTGCACATAAAATTTATCCATAGAATTTTTACGCCACTTTATTCCTTAATCAAACATATTTTTTATATATATGTTTCTTTTCTTTTTTTTGTTCTAAGGAGCTCCTAGTAAAGCTAAAGGGAAATAGATGAATGTTTGTGGTGTTTCTTACTTTGTAAGAGGTGCCACACATCTTGTTATCTAATGGATAAGATTTAAGGGTTTATTGATACTCCAATTAACTGTTGTATATTATAATAATTCTTTAGTTTTGATCAGACAATTAAATTATGATAAATTGTATTTTAAAAAGAATCAAAATTTATCTGCGTGATCTTGGGACACTGCTAAAAAAAATTATTTGATTTCAGGATCATCAAGATCAAACTTGATCACATAGATAAAAATTTAGAATTATTACGGTGCATTATATGTATTTTAAAAGTTGCCAACGTTTATCTATATAACTCGAAAATATTCCTACAAAGTTATGTTTAATGTTTAATTTCAGGATTATATATATAAAAATTGCCTACTTTCAGATCAAACAAATAAAAGTTAAAAATTATTACCATGTATTATATATAAATAATATATCGATATATCATTAAATCCTATCCATTGGATGTTTTGGGTATGTGGTGCACCTACATGGCCACATGGACAATATTGAATAGAGTTGTATTATTTATAATTATTATGTGTGAGATATTGTGTTGACTCATACTCAATTTATTATTTAATAGAGTGTGATAATTTAAATGATCCACCTTATAATAGTGGACGAAGTGATCCAAATAATAATTTTCTATTGAATAATGACACTATTCGGTTCCCAATAATTCTTAATTTTCGTCCATTGTTACTATAGAAGTAATTATGGAAAGAGAAAGGATAATATTTTATCTTTATACTTTTGAATTTGTTTCTTGGAAGATTTTGTTCAGTTAATATCTCGTCTAATCTTTTTTTAAAAGATTTGTTTTATCTTTTTGTATTTTATTTGGTTGTAAGTATAATTTTAGTTTACTATTAAATAAATTATTCCTTCATTCCTATTTAATATTGCATCAGAAAAATTTTCTATTATTTACATATCATAAATTGTAGGAAGAAAATTAAATTTTAACATATACTCCTTTAAAATTCTCAACTAAGTGTCTATTTTAAAATATGTATATGAGTTAAGAAGAATATTGAATAAATCTTAATGTTGAAGTAATTAAATTGTAATTTATAAAATTATCTCATCTCTCAATTTTATTTTTATCTATTACTTAATACTACTCTTATCTGTTTATTTAATAAGGATAGATATAGAAAAAGTAATTGATACACTCTAAATTTATTATGAGAACAAATAATTGTGAACAAGCGCTAAATTTTAATTTTTTAACGATATATATACTTATTTTAAAACGGGTGGAATATTACATAAAAATCAAATTTAGGAATGCTGAAAAGTCACTCTCGCAATGAAATACTGGTAGCAATCTACAATTCCAAACATCCTCTTTTGCCACATGGACAAGGTTGCCTTTCCATGCCTCACAATTAACTAGAGCTTGGGTACTGAGTTTCCATTTTATTGCACACTTACAATTAGTTACGGCTTTCCTATACGTATCACAATCACCATCATCGCTTGTAAATTTGAGGTGGAGGTATGAGATCAATCTATCTATATTATTAATATTTAAAAATAATTAACACAAAATTTTAATGAGTTAATTCTATTTTTATCTTTAAAAAAAGTTTTTGAAAATAAATTCAAATATCTTTTTACTCCATTTAATTTATCAAATTATCATTTCACTCAATTGTCCTCTCACTTTACTAACCTAATAGCTTGTATTATAATAACAGTTTTTCAATATATATTAGACTAGTCATTTGTTTCATGCAATGCACGGTGACAACAAAAATGGTTTGTTGATTATTAAAAATAAATACTAATTTATTTAAATATATTTTATAAAAATGAGTATATAAATTTATTTTGAAAATTAGTTAATAGTTAAATAATTAAATAAATAAACAAAATATACATGTGTCATTATATTTTATATCTTATTTTTAATATTATATTTATAAGGTTGAAAAAAATCTCAGTAAATGACTTTTAACTAACAATAGAAAGCTTATTTTATGAAAATTTTGCACATTTTAAAAGTTGAATTATTGAAAAAAGAAAGAGAATAAGTGAATAACTTTATAATATTATGAGTCATTTGTAAGAATGGGTATCCATGAGAAAATGACATGTCCCGGGCCCTATCCCTATTTAGAATTTGGCCTCTCCTCTCATCCTCATCCCTATCTTGGTCCTATTCCCAATTTCCAGTGGAATTTGAATCCTTATAGATATTTGCGGGTTTATAAAAAAAATCATAAAGGAAAAAAATTTTAAAAGCACTTTGAAATTCAAAATATAAATATCCATAATAACAAATTACTAATATAACATAATCCAAATTAAAAATAAAAATACATACGTAATACAAATCCAATAAAAATAATTGAAAAAATGAGGTTTTCTTTATATATATATATATATAATTTATATTGGGAATATGCGGTCTCTATGGAGAGGGACCTCGTTCTCCATTTCTGCCCCGGATAACCATCACTAAACTTATCATCATTTCCGTCCCTATTGCAAGTAATATATGTGGGTACATGCTTTAGCGATTTTTTTCTTTTTATCATTCATAGCCATTTACTTATTTTAGTAAATTAAAATATTTAATTTATAAAATAATTAAAATACATTTTCTAAATAATAAATAAATTTAATTTATATGATTTCAATTGTACCTCATTTCCTTGTACATCATTTTAATAAATTAAAATATTAATTTAAAATATATGTCATAATTAATGTGTTATAATTAGTAAAAAAATCATAAATAATCTTAATTTACGTCATTTCAATTATTGGAATAATGCATCAATTACATAATTTTTTGTAATAAAAAAGTTATATAATTATTTAATTTTTTAAAATTTTTAATAAATAATTATTATCATTATCAAAGAACTATAAATTGTGAAATTATTTTTTAAAAATATTTGATTTTGAAAAAGTGAAGTATTTTCAAAAAAAAAATGAAAAGATTATGGAATTGATAATATAAGTTGGGAGATTTAGGTTGCAAAAAATTAAATATGGTGTAATGAGATTGGTAGATAGAGAATTTTTTTATGCTTTTCAAAAACTATAGATTTGAAGTTAGAAACTTTTCAAAAAGGGGAAAGAGTTGGAAATAGGTTATGATATACTTTTTAAAAAAGAGACAGATTTAGGAGAAAATATGTTTTGATTTGAAAATAATATGCATGTAAAAATTAATTATGCAAAATGAATCTTGATATATAATAGAAGTAATCTTTTCCAATATTTAAGTTGACGTATGAATTTTAAATTTTTTGTTTGATTTATTATTTTTATGGTGATTTTCAAAAATTATATTTGTTCAAAGGTGACTTTTTTCTTCAAAAATATTAATGCTTTTATTTTTTTTATGCTTTTCAATTTATTTATTTTTATTAATAATATTATAATATTTTAGTATTATAATACCTTTCATTGCAGTGTTGAATACAAGTTATAAAAAAAATTCAATTATAATATTTTAAACATCCTAAAGATTTTAAGGCTTGCGATATTTTCAATGTTTAAAAATTGTAAATTGATAAGTGGGATAACATTCAATATAAAGTATGTGTTAATAGAAGAAAGGCATGAAAGTATAATTAGAAAAAATAATTAATAATTACAATGCAAATAAAAATTTAAAACTTACTTTAGATAGAAAGGTTAAGAAAATGATGGAGTATAAGTTTCTCTATAAGTGACACACGATGACATTTTCTTAGAAATTAATCTTCATTGTAAGTACATTTTTCATTTCTCTTTGCTAAAGCATCACCTCAGAGTTAAACATTCACAAGGCATAAAAAAGATCAAAAGCTAAAAACCATTGAACAAAGGAGTGTAATCCAATAGGGATATGAATTATCTAAAGTGAAGATCTTATTTTAGATGGTAAAGTAGGAGGATTTTGTTTTTGGATCAATAAAATTAGAAGTGAATCTTTTTTACTCTATTGATTTAAAGGTGAAATTCCTTAGAAAATAAAGTAAAGATCTCACTTTAGAGAATTAAAATCCATCTAGTAGAATAGGGTGGATTCTATGCTACATTCTCTGTAAGGGGTTTGAAACCCTTCTTAAATGTACCGATAATAAGTTGACAATTATATCAACTTAATCCAGATCAGTAGATTAGGTGGCATATTTTTATTATTAGCAGAATCAACCTTTCAATATTTTGTTTTATAAGTGAGTCCTTTCAATTATTAATTATTGAACTAATTAATAAATATGATTAAGATTCATAACAAAAAAAAAAAAATCGCGGCCCATGTTCATTACCAAATTAGGTACGCAAGAACCCTAACGCTTCTTTTTCATCCATACAAATATCTTATGTAATACCCATATCCCCATTTCAATCAAAGGCTATTGAGGTGGAGGCTTGGAGGGGAACTCTTCGTTTATGTATACCTGCATGCTAAAAATATTTTTCATCAACTATAGTATCGTAATTCGCCATCTTGACTTTCTTTGTTCTTATACTTCTTTTGGTAGATAACAAGTCACCTTTAATATTGTGTGTGAAATTACAAATTTAAACTAATTAATTTCTAAGATTGTTTCCAGTTCCCACTATATTGTTCTGCCATAGCAGTAGTATGGAGCTTGTTGAGTTTCCCATTTCGAGTTGGGATTAACCCAAATAGATTTCTACTGCAATTTTCAATCTTTTTATTAAAATTGAGCCTACAATGGAGTTATGTAAATGTCTAGCCATTTCACTTCGATACACACCAGACTTCAGCTGTGGTTTAATTGATTCAAAGTTCAAACAATTAATACCTTCTGGGCATTGAATCAAATTCAATGATGTATCGATACGAATTATATTTTACTGGGTATTTTGTAATAAGCAGTATTATTTGTACTCATAGGTAGCATTTGTTTAGTGCTTTAGGATAGAAATACAAGGACAGTAAGGATGATTATATATATATTAAATTTATGTCTCCATATCCTATTTTTACATTTTAAGGATATAAATACAGAAAATTTTTGTCTCAGGGACAAAAATTTTCTTTCCTTTTATCCCATCTCCGCCACCAAACATCCTTTTGTCCCCACTGCCCCTATATTTTGTCCAGGATAGTAAACAAATGCTGCCATAGAGTGAGACACCTACCAACTTACATCTCATCTATCATTGGATTAGACATGAACCCTATTCAAATAGGGTTCACACTCCATTCAATAAAAGATGATATGTGAGTTTACATGATATCTCACACCTCAAGTACAAATATCATTTCTATTTTGTAATAATGATTCTATAAAGATTCTTTGATTAGAATGGAGTTGCGGACCTGGCCGATGACCGAGAAGAGTTAGGCTTCTTAGACACTAAGATTGGGATGAATACAACCTAAAGAAATTTAATATATTTTGATTTTTATTATTAGTGAATTTGACTTTTAATACCAAAAGTTAACCTTAATTATATTTATCAGTCACTTTTAACTTTTAGGGATCAAATTATAAAACAAAAATATTAAAAGGATACTTTTGTTGAAAGTAAAATTATGCCACCTAAGCATTTGATTTGAATTTAATTAATATAATTGTCAATTTCTTATTGGTACACATAGAAAGGGTTTTAAACCCCTTCTAAAAGGAAGGGTAACATAGAACCCACCATAGAATAGAACCATTGTGGGAATAATCAATTGCCTCATCCATGATTCTATGTATATATCACCCCTAAGAGTCACTCTCAAATCTCAATGAAGACTCATGGGCAACCCATCTTCTTCATGAAAAGAATCCTGTGAAAACCAAAAATAAAATAAAATAAAACAGAAGTAAGGACCACCATACTCCTTAAATGATATAAACCACTTTAGCCTTCTCACTTCTCTTTTTCTTTCTTTTCTTTCCTCTCTTTCCCACTCTCCGTAACATCCCCCATCTCTTCTTCCTCTTTATTTTCTCTCTCTCTCTTCCATTCTCATTTTTCTTCTTCACCTTCTTTGCTCTCACCTTCATTAATCATCACCACCACCTTGATCATTATCATCTTCTCCTCATCTTCATCATCATAAACTCACGCTCTATCTCTTCTCTCTTTCTAACTCGCGATTTCTCTCTCTAAGTGGAGGAATCAGTTAGAGCGGTGAGTTTTGGATCATTTTTACCTCTAATCATCACCCTGGAGTAGTGGGTAAGTGACAATATTGCTCTATTTATCTTATTGAGCTCTTTATATAGTCATTCATTGTAGATTGGGATTTTTGGGACCCTAAATGTATAACTTTGGGATTTTCTAGTATGTGGGGATAATGACATTATTAGCTCACTAATATTGTATTTATTCTACTCCTAGAATTATAGAGCATTTGAGGATCAACCATTGGATTGGTGGCACTTGGGAGTTGGTCTTCGTTCTTTTAAACGTTGTGAGTAGATATTATATCTATAATTATTTTCATTCATGTTATAATTAGCTCTAAATATATTTTAGACATTCAGAAACTGAAAATAATTATTTGGTTGTGTTACGTAATTTTAATGAAATTACATTCTTTATGTTAGCTTATGTTTTATAAAAAAATTGACACATGAGATAATACGATATTGATTCTGAAAATTATTTTATCTCTATTATGGACTTGAGGAAAGGATTTGAGAAGTTGTGATTATAGCCATTTGTGGAGTTATTGAAAATAGATTTGATATGATATGTAAAATCTATATCACATGTTTTGGGGTCTCTAAGGATATGTAGCTAATAATAGTATGCGTTAGTCTTGGTACACCTTGACTATATTTGATTAGGACCACAGTGGATCCTTTGTTCTACGGTACTTGCATGGGTTAGGCCATTCTATTTTAGGATCTCATGAAGGAATGACCGAGTGTGAATCCTTCGTTTATATGAATTTGACGATTCCTTATTATTTTATATAAAGCTAGTTGTTTTCAAAAATCTTTTATGTAAATAAAAGAATTTGTTGAATTTATATGAACTATGGAGTTATTATTGTTTTATTTATGGATTATATATTATCTCATGTGAGTTATAGACATTCTTTACCATTGATTTGTAAAACTCACTCCGTTGTTTCCCCTCTCTTCCAAATACAGGTGCAGCTTTAAGTTCAATCTTGTGGCTCCTCAATAGCCGAGCTTTGAGTTGGTGAGCCTTCTTGAGAAGACCTATTTTGTATATTGGAACCTAATTTAATTTTCTTTTTGAGTATTGCCTGGTTAAAACTTCATAATGCTCCATATGTCACAGGCAAAATCTTATTAGATTTATGTTTATGTTTATGTTTATGCTTATGTATGTGAAGTTAAGACTAAATATATATAGATTATATTATGGAAATGATTGGTAAAATTACATAATAGAACTTGAATTGAAATTCATTTGCTAAGATGATTTTCTGAATTATGTTGAATTGAATTGTTCTTTGCTGGGGACATTATGAGAATGCTTGATGTCCAATTTTGTATTTTATCTTTATTTTCATACATATTGTATTTCTAAATTTGGGAATGTCCAAAAAATAGATGAAACTTCTTGTTTTTCTATAAAAGCTTGCATTTAAGGCTTGAAGGGAACATTTTTCCTACACGCTGTCATAATGGTTAAGTTAGTCGTTACAAATCCCTTTCCTGATCATCTTTATTAGTTAGATTGGTTTATTAATTCTTGATGAATACATTGATTTTTGACCGATTTTATTAGTTTTTTCTAACAAGTTTACACAATTTATTATTATTATAATATATATATATGTACACTCTATCTATGGTTTTATCTATAGCACACTATGTGAAATATGATGTCCTACACACCAATCATTTAGTTACATTTATAAAGCGTGGTTATTTATACACATTATTTTACTTACTATTCCAGACTAATTATGTGAAAATGAGTTAACATATAGGATATGAATGATGTAGGAGATTAAATCATTATTATGTAGGCATAGGAATTATTATAAAAATTTTGATGAATGAGTTTAATTTTTATGTAATAACAATAGTATAAAATTATTTAACATTGTGAATCAATAAAATTTAAATAAAGTGTCAAATCATCACAAATCATTCTAAATAATTATTTGTAATGAAAATTATCCACCATGATTTGAATTTTGACACTTTTATAAATTTTCATTAGTTAATAGTGTGAAACAGGATTACATTATCAATGCATAAAAATTAAGTTTTTTTCAAAATAGGCTTTAAGAGAGACTTTTATTCTTAAAATTTACTTATGCAATTTTATATCAAGAATAATAATCCATTATTATTAGACATAAATATTTGTTAATAATATATTATCATGTAATTAAATATTAATGCAAATTTGTTACACTATAATAGAAGTAAATGAAATTTCATTTAAAGGAATGGTTAAATCCCAACATTCAAATTTCATGGAATTCAATTCAAAATGTGTAAGCAAAAATGATGTGAAATTTTCGTTACCATATTTGTTCCCACAACGTAGCCCGCGAGGTTGGAAAGCAGCAGTATATTTGGGGACAAAAAGGGGGAAGTAAAAACCTGAAAAGATTTTGAACAATTATTCAATCATAATATTATATAAATAAAAATAATTAATTTTTATCTTTATTATTTGAAAAATCATATAAGAGAAGAAATTTAATTGAATGATAGGATAATTTATATTATCAGTACATTAAAATTAAACTTAATAAAAAAATAAAGAGACAAAGACAAAGGGAATCCAAGAAACAAAATATGATTTTAAAGAACCACCAATTCATCGTCCATTCATTCATTCACAGCATGGTTTTGCAATGAAAATAACAAAATTGAGTAAAAGAGATAGAAAAGAGGCACTTCTATGACGTAACTTTTAAGTAAGATGCATTATAAATCTTGTTATCGTACGGGGTAAGATTTAATGATGTATCAATACACCAATTATGTATAATGCATCGTAATGATTTTTTAATTTTAGATAGATTTGATAATTTTTATTAAATATATTTTAAAATTGATTAAAATTTGTCTACATGATTATAAAATATTTTCAAAAAATTATACTCAATTTTAGAATCATACAGATAAAATTATCATGCACACAAATTTTAGAATTACTAATTACATCACATGTATTTTAAACACGAGTCCATGTAATATTAAAATATCACCAAAAAATTTATAATTTCAAGACAATACAAACAAATTTATGTTTTTAAAACCATATACAAAATGGAGTTTATTTGTACTTTTATAAAATTCAAGAATACTAATACTTTTTCGTTAATTATGATTAAAAATGTACTATGTGTCCTATGTGTTCTATTAACCTAATTTTATAAAATATAAAAAATTAAAGATTTATCATAACCATTGAAAATAAAACAGTCCTTGTACTCTATGGATACTAAAAGAAAAACCTACACGTAAATTTTAATGCTAACATAAATTTTATAATATATTACAACGCATCATAGTTTATTGATATCAACATGCTGTTAAGGATGCGATTGCTTTGGCCTTTTAAAAAAAATAATGAAATAGAAATTTTATTTTATATATAAATGAAATAACAGAAAAGATATTTTTCTCATAAACAACTCTTTCTAACCTATACAAAAAAATAAAAATAGATATTTTGAGACTCTGATTATTTATTAAAATTATTAAAATATACACAAAAATAATTTTTTTAATAAAAAATAGACTTTTTTAAAGAAAAATCTTATCCAAACAAAACCTAAATCCCATTCATAAAATCACAACGTGCATGATGCACCTTACTTAACAAAATTACACCTAAGGCAACACCTAGAAAAGATTCACTTTACCACTCAATCTCGAGTGTTTAAAAAATTTAAAATGGCAATAATAATTTCCTTTTCCTCCCTCTGCTTAAAAAAAAAAAGAAATTAATAAATTAAACAATAAATAAAAGAAATAAACAAAACCCTCCCCCCCCAAAAACAGTCACCGCGAGCGGGAACACCCTCCATTTCCAAAAATTTCAAAAACCACGCGCTTCTCACCACTTTCCTCCTCCTTCTTCATTCCTTTCTCTTCCTTTTCGTTCATTTCTTAAACCCCTTTCAACCCTTTCTCTTCCTCTCTACTACAACACACACACTCTCTTCTTTTTTGTTCTTCCACACTCGCATGGCCCATCAAGAGAACTCCACGCGCCCTCAACGCGAGGCCAAGAAGAGGGCCGCAGCTGCACTCTCCGAGCTCCACAGGCGGCGCGTCCAAGAAAAGCGCGTCGTCTTGGGCGAGCTCACAAACCTCAACTCCAACACCACCACCAACAGCAACAACGTTGCACCACCACCATCACCACCGGCCAAGCCGGTTCCCGGTAACAAAGCGTTTCACCAGAAAACAAGAGCCAAGAAGAGAGCGGTTGATTGGGACAAACCGAAACCCGCGACTCCACCGGAAAACGCGGTCGCCAAGTTGGAAGAGAATAATGCCGTTGTCGTTGACCCTCAATTATGTGCACCTTATGTTTCTGATATCTACGAGTATCTTCGCAAATTGGAGGTATTTTTATTTTTTTTCGCAAAATTGCAATTTAGGGTTTTACTGTTTCTGGCGAAAATTGCAATTTAGTATATATATCTTACAATAATCAACTTCATTCAATTCTTAAATTGAGTGATCATCTGTTAACGTTTCTTTTGTTTTTAGTTTTTTGTGGAGTAACTTCAAAATTAAAAGTGTGTACAATGCTTGTATTACTTTGGTTGAATCCTTAGAATTTTATGATGCTTTTAACGGTTGCAATCTTATGGTAGATGTGGCTTTAGAGAATTAAAGGAAATAGAGTAGAAAACATGAAGTTTAATTTTGATGGGTTTACATTGTAAAAGGGCTTGAATTTGATGCGGATGTTATAACATGTGATTGGATATTTGTGTAAAATTATTTTACACTATGGAATCTTCAAATTAAACTCACAGAGAATTGTGACATTGGTTATAGTTTTTGACTTAGGGTGTGTTTGGTATGAATGTAAAAGGGGGTTCTATGTGGAGCTCGTCTATGAAATTTTTCACCTATTTTTTAGTCCATGCCCATGCTTGTTTTTATCCATGAAAATTTTATCTCATTTTTATTCCCCTGCCAAACTAGCCCTTTGGGTAAGCGTTTATTGCAACATATACAAAAGAGCGTTTATTGCAACATATACAAAAGAAATGGCCACATGTCATTATTAGAACTGGATAGATATATAAAATATTTAAGTGTCTTAGTCTCAAAAATTGGGGAAAATGGAAAACTGTGGCATTGATTGTGGTTTTTGCTTTTTGAAACTTTTTTTTGTAAAGATTGTTACTTTAGCTAATTGGTGTTGTTTTTTTGTTTTGTTGGGGATTGTTCAGGTGGATCCGGGTAAGAGGCCATTACCTGATTATGTGCAGAAGGTGCAGAGGGACGTGAATGCCAACATGAGAGGTGTTCTTGTGGATTGGTTGGTCGAGGTTGCCGAGGAATACAAGCTTGTTTCCGACACCCTTTACTTCTCTGTCTCATACATTGATAGATTCTTGTCTTTGAATGCCTTGTCCAGACAGAAGCTGCAGTTGCTTGGTGTTTCATCCATGCTCATTGCCTCGTGAGTAGCTGTTTTTTCAGACGCATTTTGAGTTTTGAAGTATTTGATTGTGTGTTTTGTTTGGTTCTCTGAACTTGATCGAGTTGTTTTTTGATGGTAGAAAATATGAGGAGATAAAGCCACCTGAAGTGGAAGATTTTTGTTACATTACAGACAACACATACACCAAAGATCAGGTGATTCTTGTGCCTCATTTTTGTGTTTCTGTATCTTTCTCCATGTTTTGTTTAGCTTTGGCCTTCACCATATGTGTGTTTAGAGCTGTTTAATTTTATGTTGAAAACATTTTATAATAAATGCTTCTTGAATAACCTTTTGAAGAAAATTATTTGTTGTCAAACATGCTCTAAATTTGGATGACTTTTGTTTGTTCTGAAGGTTGTGGAGATGGAAGCTGATATATTGAAGGCTTTGAAGTTTGAATTGGGTGGTCCTACGGTAAAAACATTCTTAAGGCACGTGCACATGTGCTTCATTGATTCTTCCATTGTTATATTGAATTATCTTAGTTATTTTTCTTTCCTGGCTTGTTTGCTCACTGTGCATTTTGCCTGTGTTTTGCAGAAGATTTTCTAAAGTTTGTCAAGAGAGTAATGATGTATGTTAACATTTGTTTCGATCTATTTGTTGCTAATTTTTTTTTCAATAGCTTTGGCCTATATTAATGAAATTGCCAAAAAACTAATATTCTTGTTCCCTGGTGCAGACTTCTGACTTGCAATTTGAGTTTCTCAGCTACTACCTTGCAGAGCTCAGTTTGTTGGATTATAATTGTGTAAAGTTCTTGCCTTCTTTGGTGGCTGCATCCGTTGTATTTCTGGCAAGATTTATGTTAAACCCAAAGACGCATCCTTGGGTAATGTTGCATTCTTCTAAAGTGTAGTTTTGACTTTCAATATTCAATGTGGAGGCAATAACTGAGTTATATGGTATTTTATTTACAGAATTCGGTGCTCCATCAGCTCACCAGATATACACCTGCTGAATTGAAGGAATGTGTATTAAATATCCATGACCTGTACCTCAGCAGGAGAGGAGGCTCTTTGCAAGCTGTGAGAGAGAAATACAAACAACATAAGGTAATATTTCCTATGCATGTTTATTTTTTATTCCTTACCATTTATTATTGATTGAGTGTAATTATGTAATCTAGGGTGCGTTTGGATGAGTTTTTTTTTCCTGCTCAAAATCACTTTTTTCATTAAAAGAAATCACTTTTCGTATATTTTGATATTTTTTAAAACTCATTAGATTTTCAAAAGGTTCACTTTTCAGCTTTATTGTAGAAGCCAAAAAGAGCTGCTTTTGAAAAACAAAAATTAGTTTTTAGCTTTTTCAGTGATATATAAAATTTAAGCTTTATAATCATTTTTAAAATTTGAAACAAGGGCACCCCTACTTTACCTTCTAGTCAACAAGATGAAAAACAATTTTGGATTATTAATTCCATTCCACTTGTCACATTGGAGAAAGTTACGCTGATTCCTATCGCATCGGTTGTTTTGGTAACAGTTCAAATGCGTGGCAACAACACCCTCACCTCCTGAGATACCTCTTTCCTATTTTGAATTTAGAGTGACAGATACTTAGGAAATTGTGAATTGGCTTTTCTTGGTATGGCTGTGGTTTTAACTATTGGTTGAGGCATGGGAAACGGGTTTCCTAACACCAGAAGATGAAGATTTCATTTGCATTGCTTAAAGCTCATTGAAGTGCTTACCATGAAATGCTGTGGCATTTAATGTATCAAATGCTGGCCTCACTGACCTCATAACTGATCTGTGTATGATGCGAGATAAGTCCCACAAGTTGAGAACTAGGTTTTCTTCTTCAACATTTAGAGTTCTCTTAGGAAGAGTTCATTTAAGGAGTTTAGGCCTCTTTGTATGTATAGGGAACTTCTATACGTTTTTCATCTTTGTTCAGATCTATGATGTCCAAGCTCTGTTGTTTAGAATTCCATTTTTCAGCGATAAACAAGTGTTGGATTGGTTGCCTTAGCACACATTTGCCTAACACGGTAACACCCATTTTGCTTTGGGCTTTTGTCTGTGTTTTCAGAAAATGTCATTGATTGAAAATTTCTGATCATTTATGCTTTAGTTGTTTTCAGTTATCATTTCTACACACATGTTGCGGTTTAATCTTAAACTTGGATAAATGAGAAAGGTTATAACTTATATTAAACAGTTCATTTTTATTGTAAAAGTTTGTCCAATATTCAAGACATTGATCAGTTCTACTGCTTTAAATGTAAAGCAGGATTGATGTGTGGTTAGGGAAGATGCACCAATTTATAGTATATTCTCACTTCCACTTTTCAGATAGGGAAATGTTTAGTGTATAACATATTTTTACAATAATTTTACACTTTTTATGTATAGAGACACATGAAGACAAAGCAAATGTGGGGTTCATGTGTCTCTATACGCTAAATGTGTAAAATTGTTATAAAGAAATATTGTATACTAAACATTTCTCTTTTAGTTAACTTGTTTGTGGGTAGAGGTCTTGGAAAAATTAGAAGGGGAAAAGAGAGATATTTCTCACCAGAAATGAGGCATGTTTTGTTACTCCTGCTGGTGGATTGCATCAATTGCATAACTAATAAAAGTTACAATGTGGCAATGAGGGTATGTTTTGAAAGGAATATGTGTTAGCATCTTCAGAATGTTGAACGGAAATTGTGTGTGTAGTGTAATAATGATCGTCTAAAATCTGTAACTTTGATAGAAACTGCGTCCTCTTGGCAATAAAAGTTGGTGGAACAGGTTGATCATGGAAGATGATGTACCTGCAATTCATTGAATAAATGTCAATGCCTTGTAATAACTTGTATTGGAGAGTATTATGTATTTTTTTGGTACAACATAACTTTAGGGAGAGTAGGTTATTCCCTTTGAAGGTCAAGTTAGTGTAGTTTTTTATGAAATGTTACAATGGCATTTTATTATAGCCCTATAAGAATTGTCGAGACAATGAGGAGAGATTGAGCTGCCATAGTGCTTACTGCTTATAGCTTATTTTCTGTTGTTTCTGCTCATATTATCTATTCACTGGACTGATTCCTCATTGGAAACGGCTTCATGCGAGAGTAATAAAGAAAATTTGACCTTTTTCATCTTTTGCATCTTTGTAGTGGCTCCTTTCAGAGCCAAACCCTTAGCGTTAAAAGAAAAGTGCTTTCAAGTGTTACTGACTAAACCAACTCTTGTCAGCACTTGACTATTCATTTAATTGTTCACAGCAATAATGATTGCTGAATCAATCACAGCATTGACTTGAATTAGATTAACTGGAATTTAGAATCTCAAAATTTATGGTTCACACAAAAAAGAGAGAATGCCATGCTGGATTTTGTAATTTATGTTAAGGAAATGTAAGTGGATGAGGAGAAATTCTTATGTAGAATATATTAGTTGGATGTGTTTCATAACCAATAATAAAGTGACACTTCAACTAAAAGTAGGAGTTAAATGTGGGTTTTGGCTGAAATGTCACTTTTTTATTAGATACAAAGAGTATTCATCTAGTGCTTCAAGTGCATATAAAAACTTGCCTTTTTTATTTTTTGGTGTGAATAAATTTCTCTTTAAATGGACACAGCAGAAAAATGTGACTGCAGGTGGCACTTTGGAACAACGAGAGACAAGGCATCGCCCTTGGGCCTTGCTTTGTTACAGTAACCCATCAAAGGGGTTAAACCGGTTCAAGGTTTTAGAGCACTAGGCCCAATTGAAATTGTCCCGCCCCAAGTCAACATAAATCAATGGTGCAGACAATGAAATAAAATAAACCAAATGATTGCTATGACGAAAAGAAAAAAATATTGGTGAGGGTTAGGTTGAGCTCATCTGTCTGAAACGCCTCAACAAGGAAAAAAAAAGAAGAAGAAATTAATAGAGTAATTGTTTAGGTCGAGCTAATAGAATGGTGTTTTTGTTTTTGGTTTTTTTTTAATCTATTTTATTTTTTTTGCTTTTTATTTTTTAAGATTTTATAAAGAAAACAGTGAAAATAAGACAATTTTGTTTCTTATTTTCAGTGTATCTTCTCAAAATTTTATAAAATAGAAAATAAAAAGCAAGAAATTACAGCAGAAACTAAGGGTGTGCTTAGTTTCTATTTTCATGAAAGCAAAAAAAAGATTTTGTTGCTTTCACTATTTATTTTTCACAAATTCCTTAAAGTAGAAGATATAGAAAACAAAATCAGGAAATAAAAAGAGAATCCAAAACATGCTCTAAACAAACCCAACTATTCATAAGCATTTTCAATTGGGGAGAGGGAATATTAGGAACTTAAGAGGAAACATGGAGGAGCCTTGTATTCATATGTGCTTTTTTTCTTTTCTTCTTTTGCTGGAACACTCTCATTATGTACTTGAAAAGCACACCAATGAAAGAAACATAAAACACTTATGACCGTGCAGGTCATGTGGGACGTTCATAATGTTGGAGTATTGAGTCTTAGTACTATAATGGATAAGGTCGTTCTAGTGTTAATTATTATAAATGTCTATTTTTTTCTTTGTTAATTTTTCAAAAGGCGATGATAATTGATCATTTTGTTTGCAAGTCAAAAGAAAAATGGTACATGGAGATAGATAGGCTTGGACCAATGATAATAAACAAGAGGAAAAAGCAAATAATTATGACTCACGCAAAACCATAAATTAGAATATTCTCACCATTCTTCTCTTTTCCACTGTTTACTGCACCTGCCAAGACTTGCCTTAACAAAATCTTCAAATGCCCTATGAAAGTTTGAAGGATGCCTAGCAATAGTGACTTACGATAGAACAAAAAGAGCTCTATCATTTATACATAGTAATCCAACACAGTGAAGGGACATCTCAAGAGAACTAAAAGAGCCCTATCATTTGTACATTGTAATCCAACATAGTTAAGGGACATCTCATCAGATACAAGTTAATTTATAAACATTTATAAATCTATCTTTTTATTTTTTTATTACATATATGTATCGATAATTCATAAGTGTTTTCCATCAGTATATACTTCTTTTGATGTTCAATAAACAATTTTTAACAAACATAACAATTCTAGTAATCAACATGTACAGTTTTTCAACTCTTTTTTTGTTCTATAAAAACTATTGAAACTCGGGAAGCGAATGCTAGGAAGGTACACATAAAATGCAAGGGACCAAGATTAATTTAGGCTATAATTGTTAGAGTTGGCTAATATAGTTTTTATAAGAGCTTGGCAACCTTATCCCATGAGGTTAAATTGGGCCTACTCAATTATTAAGATGATATCAAAATCTATCATGTGAGTGTTATTGGACTATTGTCTAGTTTGACAAATTCCATGCTTCAGATGCCTAGTCTTGGATGCAAAAGGAAATGTGTTAGAGTCCCCCAACACACACATATAGCTTTAGTTAGGTCCACATGATTCTTAAGAATTTAACATAATCATGTTAACTATGACCATAGTTTACAATACAATATTTTGTGCAAATAGCCAATTCAATTTAGTGGAACAAGATACAACATTCTATTATTGTTTTATTAGCATGATCATGTTATATAGATAGAAAAATAAACTACAAATTACCAACTTTTACAAATTTTAATAAATTGAACTCATTTAAAAAGGCTTACATGTATGATGTTTCAATTTCTTTGTATAAAAACATGATCATGTAACCAGAAAATTTGAAATTATCTATTCCACTGACATGCAAGAACAGAGTGACATGAAAGCAAAAGAGAGACTGGCATGCCTGCCCGCTTAGTGCTATGGTTCCTGTGAAGTTATATAATTAAGAAACATGAGAAGCATTACTTTAGGAAAACACCACCTGTCACGGAACCACACGAGAAAATCAAAGTGTCGATTTTTTTTTTTTAATTACTTATCATATGTTTTGGTAGGGGTAAAAATGAGGGGAAGATATTTTGAACTTTATGTGCACTTATATATATATATATATATATATATATATATATATATATATATATGATACTTATCTATAAAAATTTTCACCTTATTTTTATTTCATACTACAGTGTCTTTAGTTAAAGAGTAAAAAAATGGATGAAAAATTTATTGAATGATTCTTATGTATAATTAATTTTATATATGAATCTCACCTATAAAAGTTTTCACTTTATTTTCACATCAGTTAAACATATGAGGTATCTTTTAGTGGGGTTAATTCTATTGGAGGAACATATTTTCTTATATGAGAATCTTACATGATTTAGTTATGCGTTGATTTTTATATGATCTCAACCTCATATGAGAATCTTACATGCTCTTGCGGGTTTTGAGACTTGAGAACTTGACCAAAGCTTCTTGATCAATGCTAAAAATTAACACATAATTGGATCATGTAAAATTTTCACACAATGAGGATTTATTTTCATTTTATTAGACCCCTAGCCGAACAATAAATGTGGATGCCTCTTCCAACCGGATTTGAACTCAAATTTGCGACGTTGCAAGAGATTTGATAGTAAACATGTATTGTGAAAGAAAAGAAAATATTTGCTCCATCGAATATATATATAAGAATAAGAATTTTTCCATCCCCATCGGTTCATATGGTCGAATATATCCCATGGGTTTTGATGTTTTAGTATCCACAATCAAGCCATTTATTCAGGCATTTGGTAGAACCCATTAGTGTTTGATTAGTCCATGCGCATGATATGACCACACAAAAACGTCTACTTTAAGCAAAGATTGGGCTTACATTATTATATTCTAACATAGTACCAACACAAATAAACAATCAATACTTTAAAAAGTTTCTGCAACATAGGAGTGATGCATTTGCATGCCCAAATGCCATGCAAGGAAAAACATGAAAAATTAAAAAAGTCCTTGAAAGAATGAGAGGGCAATGATGGATGATGGCTGAGCTTGGACAATGACATGCTACCCTATTACACTTAGTTAAAAAACAAAACACACAAAAAAGAAAACAAAAGAAAGCTGAGGCAAAAAGAGACTCGGAAGTAGGAGACTAGAACTTGCTCATTTTTAGGTAACAAATCAAGGGATTACTGGGTCCTGTGCCTAGCAGAAACACCTATAAGAAGCAAGACTTGAAAGCTTTACAAAGCCGACAAGTAACTCCGGGACAAGGAAATGAAAAGAGGGTTTTGCTTAGAAATTAATCAAAAAATTACTATATGGAAAATTTCGAGCCCAATGAGAATGGACGCAATTAATTAAGATTTTACTCATATTTAATAAGGATATGGATTCAAATTTATTGACCTATATAAAGACCTTTTTCAATGGAACGATATATAATCCCTCTTGAACATTATTGAAGAGGTTGGTTTTTTTCCCTAACCTTGTGAGACACCAATACTTATCTCCACCTGAACTTTTCATTTGAAAAATAGAAAATTTATGTAATATTTCATATAACAATTATTTTTTTATTTTTCTGACAAATGCCTTTCATAAAATCCTGTGTGAAAAAGCACAAGAGCCAAAATATGGATGCAATACACCATAAATTGGACTTGGAGTGACCCTTATTTTGGGGGACTGAAAGCGAGAACAAAATCAGAAGCGAGAGAGGGAAAAAAAGGTTCTCGTGAAACACACAGAATATAATTAATAAAGCAAAAGTGAGAGAGAAAAAAAAAGACCTCTCGTGAGATGTGCCCCTTGTTTGCAGGGTGTACTCAATGAAAACACTGCATCACCTTTTCCCTTCTACACTGCCCAAACAAAGCCTTCTAGCTTTTCTTCTCTTCTCATAGTTTTTTCTTAATAAATATAAATACAATTTAATATTTTATATTTAAAAATATTTGTAAAAATAATACTAAAAAAAAAAAACAATAGGAATTTTTAATACAAAATTTCATAGAACCTTATCATATATAAACTTTTGTGCTACATATTGATGAAATTTTTTCATGTACTCTTATTCATGCGACATTTTTCTAACCAACAATAAAAATTTACATGTAATAAAATCATGTACATATTTTTAGATGAAAAAAAAGTTATATTAAATACATCTTACACATATGTATTACCTACTATAAAATTTAACTTTATTATAAGTGTATAGTTAAATGAAATTTTTTTAAAATTTATATACATAAAAAATTTCTCCATCCCCATGTCCTCTAGTGCTTGCCTTTTTATTGTCTTTGACAACTTTTTCAACTTCTCTGTCTGCACATATCTGCTCCCCATTATATGTATCCATTAGTATCACCACCCTCCTAGCTTATACTCTCCTCATAATAAGTCACATAACAAAACATGCACTTTCAGCATTGCTCTAAAGTTGGGGGGTTAAAGAGGGTTATTGTCTTTGTTTTGTTTGCTCTACTAGTCCTCGGAGAAAGGAAGAAGACCCTTCTTCAGTTGTTGGCCAAAGAAGCCAGAAAACAAGTGTTGCAGAGAAACAACAAATTCAAAATCAGAAGCAGAAGCAGCACCGTCCAAGGCAACTATTAGATGTTTATGTTTCAGAGAAGAGGAAGGTTCCTAATGCATCAGACCCTCTTCACAATCGTTGAGTATCATCAAGGCTTTGATTTCGTTTTGCTTATTAGTCAAATGAGTTTTGAGGTTGGAAAAATAGTAGCAAATCAAAATAGAGTTTTGAGGTTCAGTTGTGTTAAATTGTGAATGATTTATAGTACTACTTTTTTTTTTTGTTTATTTATTTAGATATATATAGCATCTAAGAATTTCTCAGATATATTGAAAAACTCTTTGATGCATTTTGTCAACAAAATCGGTTATGCTGTTTTCTTCCCAAATTTACGCCCATGTTATCGTTGCTACTTAATTAGAGCATAGAAGTTAGCACCTTTTTTTTTTTGTTTCCATATGTTATACGGATATGTAAATTTTGAAAGTATAAAGTGGTGAAGAAAATCGGTTATGCTTAGAGTGTCTTTTTTCTGGGGAAGTTTCAACCTTTTATTATTCGTTCTTGGTGTTGTCCCTTCTTTAACCATTTCCAATTCAAATCATCAAGGTCCCTGCTCATGGTAGGATCCAGAAGCACGGATAGAAAATGTAGTCACATCGGTATCGGATACTCTCCAAATATCGTCCATTAAAGTTGTAAAATTTTACAATTTTATAAATTTTTGTGAGTTACCATGGTGGAAAGCAAGGGCACTATTTGGCTCATGTATCATTTGATTAGTTTTGGAAAATTACACTTATCTCTTATGAGATTTGATGAAATTTATCTTAATTTTTTTTTATTTGTTGTGACAATTTAATCTTCTTGGACATATTGTCCAATATCTAATGGAAGAAAGGATAATATAATGATTTTATAAATTCAGAGATAGTGTAATGATTTTATAAATTTAAAATTTTTCTTAACAAATTTTATAAATAATGAAAAATCAAAATGAATGTCACCAAAAAGGAGGCCAACGAAATTTAGCCATCCTTAAAAGATTATATCTTGAGATAGAAATTAAAGCTATAGTTGTATCTCAAAAGTTAGCATGCATAGTATATTTGGCATATCATGGAAGTCGTAGAGAATGTTCCGAACTAATTTAATTTTGTAACTATTGTATGAAAAGATAATAAGATTTTTTTTATTTTTATTATTTCTTTCATGAAATTTTAAAAAATAGAAAATCAAAATCAAAATAAAATAGAGCCTAATGTCTCACTATTGGGCTATAGACACACATGTTATTTATTGTGAAGTGACTATTGCTAAAAGCACTTTTGGTAGAAATGACAAAATTCTTACTTTGAATAAAAATATATTGAGAAACCTCTTTTCTCATTTTACTATGAGACCAAGATTGCCACCCAAATAAGCACTATATATACGTATGGGCTAAAGGAAAAGTACATAAGGTGAAGTATGATATATCACATATTATAATTTAGTGATGCATTTAAAAGTGTAATTGATGAGTTTAGTCACAATTTTTAATATTTAACCATACTTTATTAATGTGACTAAATGATTGGCATATAGTTTAGTCAAATGGGTCTAGCTCATCTTGTATACCAAGCATTTTTTTTCTCCCATGGGAACTTTTTTGATGGGGAACCAAATCCCAAATGGAGTTACTAGGTAAATTAATTAAAATATAGTAAATTAAAATAGTTTCAACTTTTAACATTTAATTTAGTTACATTTTATAAATGTGACTAAATAACTAGTGTTTGTGTGTCATACTTCACTTGCCATGTTATAGACAAAAAATAGTTATGAAGAGATGTGAACTCCTCTTCACTTCTCGTATAGCAAGCATTTTTCATCTCCCATGGTACTTTTTCATTGGGGAGCCAAATCCCTAATGGAGTTGTCATTCCAGTACTAGGTAAATGCATGATCAATGAACATAAACGAGTTGGGAGTGGGGTAACCAAGTTTAACTGCTCGTTTATAATAGGGATTATTAATACGTTGAAAATGTGCACTAAAGTTAAAGTGTTTTGCCCATTAATGTAGAATAAATAGATGGTGTTCATATTCAAATTCTTATTAATATTATTTTGTCCATATGTATAATCACTTTTGTTGTTTGATCCAAACATATTGGTTTCTTTTTCGGGTTGTTGATCTTGTGGCATGCGTCGTGGAACAGGAACGGGCTCTTGAGAAGCCAGAATGGCCATAGCTCGTGATATTTTAAAGAGTGCTTAAAACTATAGCATTTATCATATTTGCCTATTTGGATCATAATCTGCACGTCTTAAACTAAGATTAAAAATGTTGAATTTTATCTACAAATAATATGTTCAACAAAATTAGTATTGAATTATATTCAAATATGTTTAGTCCTAAATCATGGTAGGAGTACTGAAATTGAAAATAAAACTAATGTTTTTTAGATTAAACAATGGGGTTTGTTTATGTTAAGGCATCTCTGAATGGCAGCTAGCATAACCGATTTAGCTGAAGGCTGCTAGTTTGTGTTTGAATTAAAGTTTGCAAACGGGTTTGGATGCAACTTAATTATTCTCTTTCACTTTAGTCAATAAAGATGAACCTAGAACAAACACGCCATTAGTGATTAGTTAATGTACTAGACATGTTAATGTTTTTGGCCTTTGCATATGCATAGTCAGCCCCTTGTGTAATTATTCATTCAATCAAATATTAGAGAAATCTCATTTTCATTCAACTTCTCTGTTTCAGTTCACATTTTCTTTGCATTACCATTATTTCAACACGCTATCAAGAGTTCACCATAGAGATGAAAAGTCAAGAAATATATAAAAAGTAAAACAATGAAAAGTCAAAAACAAAATAAAATTATAAACAATAACATGAAAAGTATATGATCAAAATCAGAAAAATATATCATGTGAAAATTCCAATAGAACAATTTTAATAGTATATATAGATAAATATAGATACTTTGCATTTCGGCTGTTATACATATTTTTTTTTCCCTTTCTTTAGCTAATATCCACAACCTCTTCCTAAATGTTTACGAGCCATTTCGTTGTTCTTGAATGAAATTTCATGTAAATGTCTTTTTAAAATCATATATACTTGCACTTTAATGTAATAAATAAACTACCAAATCACATTAAAAAAAAAAAACTACCAAATATTTGCTAGCAGTCAGGGGTCAGTCACAACCCAAATTTAAACAACTTAAAAAATTGATAAAAATGAAAGGGGTGCAAAAGGTGGGTTTTGTGTTCAGTCAGAGATCAGCTTGTGAAGATTCTTTATGTCAATCGAACTGAGTAGTAGCAGCTTGTCAATATTCCCCACATATGACAAATGATTTTGTGATTGGTACAACTTGTAAGACCTCTTATTGTTCCAACCGTAGCTTTTCTTTTTGCTTTAATCAATCACCTCTATCTTTTTTTTCTTCTTCTTTTCTTTAAACAAAAATAAGGTGCCAAGCTCCTAAGAGATACAAAAAAAAAAAAAAATAAATTGATTTTTCAAAAATAAAAAAATCAGAGATTTACCAATAGAATGATTAATTCTCTTAAGTCATAGAATTCATAGCATAGATCTTCTATAATAAGACTCTCTTCATACATATCGTTAAGAATTGAATTTATACCAGATGTTAGGACTCTTGATTGGAAATTGATTACCGGCTTCATTTATGGGAACCCAAAAAAACAAAAAGAAGCTTCGCTTGTTATTGGTTTTTTATGGGTCATCCGCCTCTTATGATTTTTTTGGGTCTGATGCGCCTCTTATGGGTTCGAATCAGCAAAGTGAACCTAGAGCCATGAGTTATAAGTTCGACTTCTGGGTAAGGGCCCAATCCCCTTCTAAGTACTCCAGACCAAAAATAAAAATTGCTTCTTATCTTGATCCTGAATCTTATATATTGTATAGCTGTCATTAGTTAATTTTCTAGGTTTAGACTTTTGGTGTCAATGAAATTTTATGTTTCATATCCAGATTTTTATTTGATATTTTGTATAATCAATGAAACTCTTTTGACAAAAAAATATTGGTCCTGCACTAGTTAATAACATGGTATGGTGATCAAAAGCTATCACAACAACCTTTCTTAATGACAATTTATAGGAAGTGATTTATGTCATGAAACAATATGAAAGATTCCCAGTTAGGTTGTGCAATTAGATAACGAAAGAACTACTTTTCGGTTAGACTAAAATAAGTTATGTGAGAATGAGTTTAGACTCATTTTATATCTTTTAAACTATGATATGGGGGTGTGCAGACTGAAGTCCAAATATGCTCCAAAAGTAATCCATCTCCATGCACTAAGGCGTTGGCTTCTAACTTTTGAGTCTTCTAGACTGAATTTTTCCCATTTTGTTTTTCTAAAGTAGTTGAATCTATTTGTTGATGATTTAACTAAGTTAACACAATAATGGTTAGTCATAGTTGCTTGTTGATGTCGTTTTCTCAGCCTCTTCTGTGCCAATTGAGTTTTCTTCTATTTGTTTGGTGCTGTTCTTCAGAATTTAATTAGGTAGTCAAAGAGAATCTTGCCAATTTCTTTATGTACTGCATCATAACTGAAAATCTCCTTTAAATGCCATTAGTCACCTAATCAATCTTGTAATTAATAACCAGGGCTTACACTGCTCCTTCAATGCCCCTTGACAGCTCCTCTTTCATCTTTCAAAATCAAATTTACACCTATAATCAAAGTTCCTTGCATTAGCGGTTAAGCACTATACTAGTCACCTGCTTTTTGTCTAATAAATTGCTGATCCACATTTTGTCTATAATAAATGAATGTTTTATTTCTACAAAAGTTATTTACATGAAAGTAGTTACCTCAGGTTGAAAATTCTTCATGCTTGATTGAATGACACTTGAGTATATGTGTTGTTTTAATTTTCTACTGCTTCAGGCTTGTGAACATACCCCTGTTTACATCGCAGATCAATGGACTTGCTGATCCTTTCTGTTGGATGTGACCTGCTAAGAGATGCTATGATTTTCTCACTGCTTTTTTGGTTTCAAATATTGTGGATATCTTAAGCTGAATGAGATCTGCAACAATGTTAAAATTCCGAAAAAAAAGTTAAGAAATGATAAATAACCACCACCACACTTAAATCATATACTTACACCAATTAAAAGTTATAAATCACATGAAAAAGTTGTAAATCAAGATGCAAAAAGTTGTAAACTAATATGCAAAAAGTTTTTGTATCCTTGTTCAACTTTTTGCATTTTAGTTTACAACTTTTTACATATGGTTTACAACTTTTTACATACGGTTTATAACTTTTACTCTAGTGAAGTGTATGATATAAGTTGTGTTGCCAGTCCAACAGGACCTTACGGGATTCCAAATAGGTACGAGTACGAAAAATTTTGTAAAATGGAGTACGGGTACCCAATATATTAAAAAAAAACTAAATTTCATATAAAAAAACCAACAATTTCAACATAGAACAACTTAAATTATTCAACAATCAACATTACATTCCAAAATGAAATATTACATTAAAACTTTCTTCGATATAAAATGCAAATGCAACAACACATTAGAAGTTGACACACAAGGTAGCAAGCAAGCAACAACACATTAAAACTTTCTTCGTATATAAAATGCACAAACAGAGCAATCAAGCTTACCCATTGGTCCAGGTTGCTCTCCACTAAGGTCGCTACTCTCCGCTCGGGTTCGCTGCTTTGCCTCCTACTGTCGTTGCTGCTACGTTGGCAATCCGGGTTGTTGCTCCTCGGGCTCATTCCTGCTCCCATGCTCCATTCGTTGCGTCACTGCCCAGCTCGTTAATGTCCCATTCCCCATTCGCCATCCGCTAAGCGTTCGCTGCCTCCGCCTCGCGTCCTGGAGGCCGCTCCGCATTCGTCTGCGCTCTGCTTGACTCCTGTCTCGCTCCTGTTGGTTCTAAAAAACATAACTTCAGCTTAAAATTGACCCTTTGTTCTTATATTGGCAATAAAAGGTTGTATTTTTTATTTTTGGCCTATACACTTGGATGAACATAACATCAATGCAAGTTGAGTAATGTTATTTTTACCTCAGTTATATGAGACATACCAACTCATTTTATCAACTAGAGTCTACAACCACAACACCCCACCTAATGGTTGATAGAGTGTAAATCACAATTGCTCATACAACTTAGGTGCAAATAACATTACTCTCCAAGTTTACAAGCAAACCAAGGTCAATTGTATTGTGGGTTACCAAGTAAGTTATAACTTGTTCACGGCATTCACATGCGTCCTGGCAATCTTTGACCTCAATGAATGGAGAATCACTATTTGTTGATTATTAATTTATTATGATGTATATATTTCTGGACACAGACTTTATCATTGATTAATTTAGAAACAATTGGATGGAAATTTTTTTTATATGAGAAATCTAGGAAGACACTGAATGTTGTGCAACAATTTTCCTATAGGATAATATGATATGTTATTGATGTTTGAGTGAATGAAATTCTATCACTTCATGAATGTCACAACTCTCATAATGTCTGTAGGATTTTGACAAATATTTGCTCTTGTAACATTTCTCTTATGGTGTATGGAGCTTGAATTGGTTTACTATGACTTATGAGCGAACATTCAAAATTTTAAAAAATTATTTGTACATAAAGCATATGATATTTGGGATTCATATCCTTTCCATGAATGGATGAGTGTAGACCCCTACTTGATATACAAATAACATAGTAACTCAGACCCCGCCTTAACAATAGGACCCTTAATTAGAAAAAAAAAAAGTAAAAAAAAAGTCTCATGCATTTCTAGTTGTTAATTTCAATTGGTCTAGAATATGAACTTCATAGCCTTTATAAGAGCTTAAGCATCCTTCCCTTATGATTAGCTTTTGGATTGAGTTAGGGGCGGTTCTACATTAGGGAAAGATAAGTTTGGGACTATATGGTCCATGTGAATAAAATGATAAAAATAAGTAAGAAAATTACATTTGTATCCTTTCATCTTATTTCTTTTCACTCTACTCCTTCTTCTCCTTTTTGGTCAACTCTTCCAAAATTAGTTCCTATTGTGAGTTGCTTTGTTGCGACAACAATCACAACCCCACTTGTTATTTGGTTATTATCAACGAAAGTCATATAAAAATATTTTGTTTGATATGATTTGTAGAACCACAACCTCAATAGCAGCCATGGTTCACGCATACAACAACAGAAGATTAGAATTGGGCTTCACCAACCTATAATCATAACTTGAATAAAAAATCCAAAATCTAGCACCAATGAGCTACAAGTTCAAACCATATTTCTTTCTTTCTATTTTAACAAAGTAATTTGGTTTGGTGGTGTTTCATTCATTCTCCAACCACTGCCCATTCCTCTCTTTCCCGCTTTTGTGTGTGTGATTTGTTTGTGAGAAATCAAGAGAGCAAAAATTATGAGAGCTCTACTATCAAAACCACCAGCAAACCATCACACTTCAACCATCCCATCATCAGACCAATTTCATCATGACCTCGATCACTCCACCGCGACCACCACCATAGCGCCTTGCTGCAGCACTGCGCTTCTGCCTTTATCTCGTCACTCCTCCTTCCTCCTATATGCTCTCCATCATGTGGCCACCAAACTTATCCTTCTCATTCCCCATTGCATACGGAATTTATGTGCTCTTTCCTTCCTTTCTCAATAAGTTCTAAAGATATGGTGATTTTGATAGTAGCTTATTAATCTTGGTTGGAATGTTAAGCACCTGAAATGTCTACACTCGATTTCTAGAATATAAGCAACAAATCTAGAAATGGGTTGGGGCCCGAGAGTAGGGTGTGGGGGTTGGTTGATTGGTGGTATAAGCAGGGAAGGATAGAGGATAAAATGGGTACATTACACATAATATTTGTTTTAAATATTAAAATATAAATATATCTTTTTATAAAATTATTTTTTATTTAATAACAATTTTAATCTAAACCATTATATTATAATTTTAATGATCAAAATTTAATGATCACATAGTCCCAAATTACTTTTCCCCATTGTAGAACCTGCTTGAGTTAGGGTTACTCAATTTTAAGACTAGTTAAAAAGTTTTTAGGTAAAAGCATCGTGAATGTATATCCAACATGCAACAAATGGTAGCTCATGATACACTTTTGCATGCAAAAACTACTAGGCACGGTCAACGTTTTCAGGCAGGGAAATATCATCCTCTGTCTCTGGCATTGTCTTTGACTTGAATTCCAGCACTTTGAGTGAGGTTTGAGATTGATTGGGAAAAGTATAGTAACAAGGAAGAATCGCTTATTTTATATGCTATTGTTGAAAGAGCAAATGCTCCCAAGTGAGAAAAAAGGTTGTCCAAAATTTTTCCTTTTTCGGTTTACTAGTCCAAAATGTTTTACAGAAAATAAGAATAATCATCAAATGCATAATAATGGATCACTCCTCTATCAATTATAAAGAAAAACTTGCATTAATTTGGCCTTTTACGACAAATAACATTAATTTAGTCCTTTATCATATAAAACAGAAGTTGTATTCCGCTGATATTGATGAATTTTAGTGTAATTACACCGATATCCCTTAATTTATAAAAGTATCACAAGGAATATATGATATTTAGTGAATCCTACATTGATCTCTCTTGTAGTTAATGATAAATAGATTTAAGTGGAAAATAAATTATTGTGGCACTAGCTGATTGCATAGATTTAATGATTTAAGTCTTTGGTGTCTTGCAAGTTGCATATAATAGAAGGTATTTTTGTACTGTAAGATCACATATAAGTACAATGATGATTACTGCAACTTGGATCTTATGCAAATATTACTATTGTTTATCTTTTGATCCACATAGAGGATCATAAGTAGTTGTTTTGGTATTGATTAAGTGTAGGTGTTGTGATGATATTTTGTATTTTCATTATAACCTTAGAACTTTGACTAATATTTTGTGGTTGAAATTATTGTTCTGTTGTTCTATATTTGTATCCCATTTTTGTGGTGAATAATAATTATTGGAAAAAAAAGTGGAAAAGAAATTAATGTGACATGCACATGAGTATTAATGATAAAATTATAATATTTTAGTAATATTTGACAAATAAAATAATTGAAATATCTTTTTAAATTGTGAGTTATAACTATAAGCTCCCTCTCCATGAGTTTTAACTCGAATTCAACCTACTATGTTTTATGAAATGAGTGATGAAGTTGAACATTTTTCAGCTTAATTGTGAAATAAATGAAAGAACTTATAATAAGATAATACTTATTGGCTCAAAAAATTTCGTGCAACAACAATTGAATTACTTTGAAATGTATAGTTTGGCTTCGTTTTGTATTCCCATGATTTTCGGATCTAGTGGATTTTATACACATTCATATACCAACCCAGCCAACAAGCATTGCTCCTTAAAATAATATTAAAATTTTAGTTAAGTAGAATAAACAATAGACTTAAAAGAGTAGCAATAGCCACTCTTCAATTTTGAGCGATACGTCTTTTTTTTTTTTTAAATTAATGGTATTAAAACTATATTGGATTTCAATTAATTTGACTGAAGTCGAGAGAAATAAAGTTCTATTAACATTATTATTCATTGACAAAACTAAAACTCAAACTCTAGATCTTATTTAAATAGATACAAATACTAAATCGCTTGAAAGTTCAAGCATTTACCCAAAAATTAATTTTAAACCTGTATATTTCATATGTGGCGCTTGTATCATTTTAAGGAAATTTATAGACTTCAACATCAATATCAGGAGAAATTATTGGGTGCCTACACATCATCTCTTAATTAATTACGCACTTAATTCAAATGTATTATTAATCTTACTCATAGCGGCTCCTGCAAACTATATATATACTCACGAATATATAATATATATCAATGTTTGTAGAGGAATTTAAAAACAAAAACCCAAAAACAAAACAAAACAAGGAAGAAGAGATCAGGTCAATATGATCTTAGGAAAATAAAAAACTTGACCACAAAAAATGAAAGAAAGCACGAACTGAAGATACCTATGGAAAAACAAATTAAACTAATAATGAGGTTTAAACCTATAATCTTATGATCATTAAACTACTCAAACCCTTTATTGCTAGGGCAATCGTAGCGGCTTCAAAGCAAACTAAGCTCATCAACGTCCAGCAACTTTCTTACTTGATCCAGAATCTAGTTTATAAGACAAGCTCCATTGTGAAGGTGGAGTGCTGGAGTTATTAAAAGAAAGAACACCAATTATTGCGTTTTCAAAAGTCGAATCTGATACATTGTTGTAGTCTTCGCAGCCACCAATTATTTGTGTGTTTAATGATGCCTTCGAAGGAAGAACTCTACCATGCACAGAAGTGAACTCTGATGATGATGACACCACAATCATGATGATAACCAACATAATCCAAATGCTCTTCTTCATCTGCATCTTTCTTCTATTGTTTTCTTTCCAAACTGTTTGCAAACTCTGTATATTGAGGTGTTGCATTTGTGTTGGTCTAAACTTTGGTTTATATAGTTTTTGTGTGAGAACCGTGAAGTACTTTCCAAGCGGTTACTTAAAAGCTGCAAACTTATTTAATTTAGTTATCTTATCTTATTTGTCTTCCTCATTTCAAATATTTTCAAATCATAACCCATTTTTTCAAATCTAAA
Organism: Dalbergia oliveri; assembly: GCA_030441495.1. Classification (NCBI taxonomy): domain Eukaryota; kingdom Viridiplantae; phylum Streptophyta; class Magnoliopsida; order Fabales; family Fabaceae; genus Dalbergia; species Dalbergia oliveri. The sequence continues at coordinate 3,488,752 of JAMLFY010000015.1, read as the reverse complement.
GAGATTTAGATATTCTAGTAGATTTCGCATATCCTATCATATTTATCATATTCCAACAAATTGTCTTCATATGATTTTAATTTAATATTTCTAAATCAAAGAATACATAAATCAATGATATATATATATATATATATATATATATATATATATATATATATATATATATATATATAAAATCAATTGTTAGCTAATTAAGATATACACAACTCAACTCTCCTTTGAGACTTGTGGGGTTCATTATGCTTCCCACGTGCTTAGAAGGAATTTGATAGCTCTCAATCCTTTTAATGCTGTGAGAATTTTGACTTAATAATGCATGTTACCAATACTACACAAAAGAGCAAGTAATTGACAAAGAGAGAATGCAAAAACTTAGTAGGCGTTTATTTCAAGATTTGAAATTATATTATCAGAAATTGTATTTCTGGAATGATATCCTGGAAATATTATTGTCACGTATCTTTCAAAAATTATTTGTTTAGTATTAAATATTCATGGGATTATTTGTTAAGATTCTCGGAATAAATTTAAAACTTGTTTGTTTTATAATCTATGTTTAATTGAATATATGTCATAATTTCCAAAATACCCTTTGGTCAAATAATTGTGAGAAAAGTCAAATAATTAAGGGATGATTTAATAATTGTGTTTAATAATTATGATTCCCAAGTCATGAATTTTTTTTCCCACCCTTCAACTTAGGAATGAGATTATACTAAATTATAGGAAATTTTTTTTCATGAAATAATTAATACCCAAAATTTTTTTTATAAAACTTACAATAAACGTAGAAATATATTATTTCCAATTCCTTATTTCTAAAAATAATTAAATATATTCTGAAACAAATGGTACGTTAATTAATTAGCTATAGAGCTCAAGATTCTACTAGGTGTGCTTTTGCATGTTGACGCTGAACCAATTTGTTTCACACGGCTTTGTGAGTCTATGCTTGTATGTACAATCTGCTATGCGGAACATGCTTACCCTTTTTGTTTTTAATAAAAAAAGTCATATAGTTAAAATAAAAAACATTATCAAATTATTTTAGAAAAAATAAGTATGACATCAAGTGGAGTAAATTAGTATAATACTGTATTTACTTATCAATATGAAATTCAATACAGGCAAATAAAATTGGATTCAATTTCAATGTATTAAAAATATAAAAATTTTCTGTATAATCATCTAATCATATACTATCATATAAGTAAATATAATTTATTTGCATTGCTTTTGCTTAAAAAGTCATATACATAAAAGAATTTAATTGAATAATAATATAATAAACTTTTATAATATTATTAATGAATCGAAAATAAGCTCAATCAAATTTAACTAAAATTCTTAATCTTTCTGTTTTTCATTTCAATTTGTATGTCACAAGTGTTAAAGGTACCTTAAATTGAATGCCTCTGTGACAATAAGGAAAAGGGTGCAGGTTTTGGTTGGGTGTGTAAAGTCATCACCTCTTTTCGAGTTCAACATGGTGCATGGGTAAATCGGGACAATTGTCAACTTTCAAAGGTTCCACGACCCAAAAAAAAAAAAATCAAATGGGAGAGTGGCCCATCCTACCAAAAGCACGGGGATTTGGATTATATATAAATAACTTAAGGCAAAGATACAACAAAGCTTGTAAATTAATTCGACAGAAAACACCCAAATTGAAACCTTTAAATTTTGTGTTAGATAAATTGGTTCTTTTAGCAAATTTTTTTTTTAAAGAAATCACTGTTTATTAAAAATATAAACAGATCCGTCTCTACGTACCAGGATTAATTTGATATTTTTCATAATTTTTGATAAATTAATTTGCCATATATTTTTAGAGGGACTGAATTATCTAGCATGTTAATTTTGTTGGGACTTAATGGGGTATTTGTTTTCAGAGAAACTAATTTATCTACCGTAGAATTTAAGAAGAACCAATTATATAATTTTGTCATTAATTCGATCATAGGCTTTGGAAATTCGTGACGGAAAGAAAAAAAGGCTTTGGAAGTTGGAACCAAGGAGAAGGGACCTTCTGTGGAATTCTAATTTGCCCTTGGAAACAGTGATATGTACCAAAAATAGTTTTGTTTCTTCAAGGCCCAGTTTATCCCAAGGGCGTGTGATATAGTTGCAGACAAAATAGCCCATTTTTCGATAAAAAAGCTTGGCTATGATCGTGATTGGGTTTATGAGGTCCCCTCGGATTTTTGATATGCTCGTTTTAGACTCTTGTGACTGGATATATGCATTTCTTGCATAAAGAAAAAACTTTAATACAAATTCAGTTAAAAAATAAATATCAAAATACTCGAACTTCATAAAAGTTAGCGTTAAAAAAAGTGATAACAGCATACATATATAAATATGAATTTAATTTTAATGTATTATAGTGTAAACGAGTTTTAAATTATCATCGAATTAAATACTTTCCTCTGCATATATAATATTTTAAGTAATGAGGTGAAAGTTGATGATATCTACTAACGTAACATTACATGATTAGATGATTATATAAATTTTTTTGACATTGTTGATGTATTAAATTAAATCCTATAAGTATAGCCTGAAAGGAATGATATTATTTGTATATAAATTATGTTGAAATATAATACTCAAACATGATTAGATGATTTGTAGAACCACAACCTCAATAGCAGCCATGGTTCACGCATACAACATCAGAAGATTAGAATTGGGCTTCACCAACCTATAATCATAACTTGAATAAAAATTCCAAAATCTAGCACCAGTGAGCTACAAGTTCAAAACTATATTTCTTTTTTTTTTTATTTTAACAAAGTAATCTAGTTTGGTGGTGTTTTATTCATTATCCAACCATTATTTCAACCAATCTTCTCTTCTCTGCATTTTGTGTGTGTGATTTATTTGTGAGAAATCAATAGAGCAAAAATTGTGAGACTACTACCAAAACCAGGCGAACCATCACTCTTCAACCATCCCCATCCAGAAACCAATTTCATCATGACCTTGATCTCCTCACCACGACCACCACCATAGCGTCATTGCCGCCACCTGCCTATGCCGTTACTCGTCGCTCCTCCTTCCTCCTATACGCCCTCCATCATGTGGCCACCAAACTTATCCTTCTCATTCCCCATTGCATATGGAATACATCTCATTTTATGTGCTCCTTCTCAATAAGTTCTAAATATGTGGCGATTTTCATAGTAGCTTGTTAATCTTAGTTGGAATGTTAAGCACCTGAAGTGTCTAGACTCAATTTCTAGAATATAAGCAACAAATCTAAGAGTAGGTTGGCGCGTGCCAAGGAGCAGGTGTGGAGGTTGGTCAGCGGTGGTATAAGCAAGGGAAGGATAGAGGATAAAATGGGTACATTCTACATAACATTTGTTTTAAATATTAAAATATAAATATATCTTTTTATAAAATTATTTTTTATTTAATAACAGTTTTAATCTAAACCATTAGATTATGATTTTAATTATCAAAATTTAATGACTACATAGTCCCAAACTTACCTTTCCCCATTGTAGAACCTGGGTGAGTTAGGGTTACTCAATTTTAAGACCAATTAAAAGTTTTTAGGTAAAAGCATTGTGAATGTATATCCAACATGCAACAAATGGTAGCTCATGATACACTTTTACATGCAAAAACTACTAGGCAGGGTCAACGTCTTCAGGCAGGGAAATATCAGCCATTGTCTCTGGCATTGTCTTTGACTTGAATTCCAGCACTTTGAGTGAGGTTTGAGATTGATTGGGAAAAGTATAGTATCAAGGAAGAATCGCTTATTTTATATGCTATTGTTGAAAGAGCAAATGCTCCCAAGTGAGAAAAAAAAGTGTCCAAAATTTTTCTTTTTTCGGTTTACTAGTCCAAAATGTTTTACAGAAAATAAGAATAATCATCAAATGGATAATAATGGATCACTCCTCTTTAGTTATAAAGAAAAACTGGCATTAATTTGACCTTTCATGACAAATAACATTAATTTAGTCCTTTATCATATAAAACAAAAGTTGTATTATGCTGATATTGATAAATTTTAGTGTAATTACACCGATATCCCTTAATTTATAAAAGTATCACAAGGAATATATGATATTTAGTGAAACTTAACATTGATCTCTCTTGTAGTTAATGATAAATAGATTTAAGTGGAAAAGAAATTATCGTGACACTAGCTAGTTGCATAGGATTTAATAATTTTAGCCTTTGGTGTCTTGCAAGTTGGATATAATGGAAGGTATTTTCACACTATGAAGGTCACATACATGTACAATGACGATTACTGCTTGGACCTTATGCAAATATTGTTATTATTTGGCTGTAAATCCCTTATATGAAATTGTCTTCTGATCCACATAGAGGATTATAAGGAGTTGTTTTGGTATTGATTAAGTGTGGGTGGGCAATATGTTTTGATGATATTTTATATTTTCATTAGATAGTTTTAGAACTTTGACTAATATTTTGTGGTTGAGACTATTGTTCGATTGTTTATATTAATCCCGTTTTAGTGGTGAATAATAATTATTGGAAAAAAAAGTGGAAAAGAAATTAATGTGACATGAACATAATTATTAATGATAAAATTATAATATTTTAGTAATATTTGACAAATCAATTAATTGAAATATCTTTTTAAATTATGAGTTATAACTATAAGCTCCCTCTCCATGAGTTTTAACTCGAATTCAACCTGCTGTGTTTTATGAAATGAGTGATGAAGTTGAACATTTTTCAGCTTAATTGTGAAATAAATGAAATAACTTATAATACGATAATACTTATTGGCTCAAAAAAATTCGTGCAACAACAACCGAATTACATTGAAATGTATAGTTTGGTTTCGTTTTGTATTCCCATGATTTTCGGATCTAGTGGATTTTATACACATTCATATACCAACCCAGCCAACAAGCATTGCTCCTTAAAATAATATTAAATTTTAGTTAAGTAGAATGAACAGTAGACCTAAAAAGAGTAGCAATAACCGCTCTTCAATTTTGAGCAATACATCTTTTTTTTTTCAAAATTAATGGTATTAACACTATATTGGATTTTAATTAATTTGACTTGAGCTGAGAGAAATAAAGTTCTATTAACATTATTATTCATTGACAAAACTAAAACTCAAATTAAAAATCTTATTTAAATAGATACAAATATTGAATCGCTTGAAATTACAAGCATTTGCCCTAAAATTAATTTTAAACTTGTATATTTCATATGTGATGCTTGTATCATTTTAAGGAAATTTATAGACTTCAACATAGCAGTGCCTACATATCATCTCTTAATTAATTACGCACTTAATTCAAATGCATTATTAATTTTACTAGATAGCGGCTTCTACAAACTATATATGTATACTCACGAATATATAATATATATCAATGTTTGTAGAGGAAGTTAAAAACAAAAACCCAAAAACAAAACAAAACGAGGAAGAAGAGATCAGGTCAATATGATCTATTAGTCTATGACCTTAGAAAAATAAAAAAAAATTGACTACAAAAAATGAAAGAAAACACGAACTGAAGATACCCATGGCAAAACAAATTAAACTAATAACGAGGTTTAAACCTATAATTTTATGATAATTAAACTACTCAAACCCTTTATTGCTAGGCCAATAGTAGCAGCTTCAAAGCAAACTAAGCTCATCAACGTCCAGCAACTTTCTTACTTGATCCAGAATCTAGTTTATAAGACAAGCTCCGTTGGGAAGGCCGAATGCTGGAGTTATTAAAAGAAAGAACACCAATTATTGCATTTTCAAAAGTCGAATCTGCTCCATTGTTATAGTCTTCACAGCCGCCAATTACTTGTGTGTTTAATGATGCCTTCGAAGGAAGAACTCTACCATGCACAGAACTGAACTCTGATGATGATGACACCACAATCATGATGATAACCAACATAATCCAAATGCTCTTCTTCATCTGCATCTTTCTTTTATTGTTTCCTTTCCAAACTGTTTGCAAACTCTGTATATTGAGGTGTTGCATTTGTGTTGGTCTAAACTTTGGTTTATATAGAGTTTTTTGTGTGAGAACGTGAAGGACTTTTCAAGTGGTTACTTAAAAGCTGCAAACTTATATAGTTATCTTATCTTATCTTATTTGTCTTCCTCATTTCAAATATTTTAAAATCTTAACCAATATTTTCAAATCTAAACAGATTTAGATATTCTAGTAGATTTCATATATCCTACCAAATTTATCATATTCCAACAAATTATCTTCATATGATTTTAATTTAATATTTCTAAATCTAAGAATAAATAAAGGATATACATAAATAAAATCAATTGTTAGCTAATTAAGATATACCTAAGTCAACTAAGAGAGTTGTGGGTTAATTATGCTTCCCACGTGCTTAGAAGGGATTTGATAGCTTTCAATCCTTTTAATGTTGTGAATTTTGACTTAATAATATACTAGTGTTTTGACCTGCGATGCACGGGGTGATAAGAAGGAAAAAAAAATTTAAAACTGAGTACATAACAAATTATTGGATAAGGTTAATTTTTTTTGTTGATTAATAAATAGTAAAAGTAGATAATTAACAACAACATTACTTCTAAAAGTAAATTCTCCACATGATCATTGGAAGAAAGGATTACAAAGGATTAATTACATAGAAATTTCGCTTCGTGTTTTGATCTTCGTATATCACTCTGCATAATATAATAAAAAAATATATTAGTAAATAAACATATAAAGACTTGATCACAAATGCATTGAATGTTTTGTTCAATAACGTAAATAAAGAATATAAAACAATCCAAACCTGAAATTCAAATTTTTGAAGCACCCTTGGATAAACAATATTTTTAGTTATGTTGCAATGTTTCCCATTATCATCCAATACCAATATTTTTAAATCACTCCTCGACTTTACCCTAGAGATAGCCACGCAAAATTGCCCATGAGTGAAGGTTAGGGTAAAAACCCTAACAATGACAAAGATTGACCTTGGCTTTTACTAATGGTCATAGCAAAGTAAAGAGTAATTGAATTGTCTTCTTTGAAACTTGAGAGGCGTACCTAGATCAAAAGGTATCAAATTCATCTGAGGTGTGTAAACCTTTTCTCCAATTTTATTGCCAGTCACAACAATTGCTCCAATGACGTTGTTTCCCAATTCTTCAACAATCAACCTTGTTCCATTACATAATCGGAAGATTGATCAATGTTCCATAGCAGCATAATTGGGACTCCCTTTTTCAAAACTAATTTATAATTGGAATGCCAGAACACTTTATTTCATTTAAAAACTCAGTTATCAGTCACCCTCAATGCCTTCATCAGCTATGCAATATGAATCAGAGCTTAGATACTCCTTTTCTCACAGGAATTTGAGAAACACAAATTCATTAACTATTTCAACTACTTCAAGAGTAGGCGCTAGCGTGCTCAATCTTCAAAAAAGGCATAGTTTTTCAAATTATCCAATATATTTGGATAAGTGAAATCTACAATACTCCTTAGAGGTGAAGGTGATTCTAAAATCAAGAATTTTGTTGGAATTTCAACTTCTACAATTCCGTCATGGTCAATTCCTAGCTTTCCATCTCCAATTTGAACTATCCAGTCAGCAAGCAATCTCAATTCTGGATCTATAGAGGAAGAACTTGTTGCTTGTAACCTCATATTTTTTGTCAGTTTAAGAACCTTGCAATGTGGCCACAAATTTGATGAGTTTATGGTGGCATTTACAATTTCTTCTCTTGAAGCTCGTGGAATAACTGGAAGTATCTGCGGAAGTCTCTTCCAAGGACAACAGTTTTCTACCAAATGGTTCATTTTTAGACTTATTATTTGTGAATCTCAAAATATCTCTCATTGTACGATCCAAAGCCTCAAAAGCAAATCTATTTATCATGCATACTTCATCCCATATAATGAGACTTGCTTGTTGAAGTAGTTCTACTTTAGGACTTCCTTGCTTGATAGTTCACGTTGACAACTCAGGAAGTGTCAATGGAATGGAAAATCTAGAATGAGTCCTTTCACCAGGTAAAAGCAATTAAGCAATGCCATCGGATGTAACATTCAAAATAATTTTGCCATTGGATCTAACGATAATGTTCTCCAAATGAATGTTTTAGGATTCCTCCATAACTATATACAAAATAAAAACCTCCTTTGTCATGGTTATAAAGTCCATTATACTATCATAAATTATCCTCTGATCTTCGTTTATTGAAGATAAGTAGCCTTCAAGATCAACGGACAATTGCTCCCTATTATAGTTTAGCTCTTCAGCTAAGAGATGGTTTTGAAATTGATCGAGTAGAGAATCATTTGGGTATGGCATAGACTAAAAGTCTTTCATAGACCGTCCATTTGAATTAAGTAACTTTTCAATTTCAATCAAACATAAATTTTTCAACTTGAACTTGTGATAAAAAGACCTAGTAAAAGCAAGAAGTTTTTTAATGACAATATAAAACTCTCAACCTATTATACAAACCAGCAATATTTGTCTTTAAAATTTGGAAGTATAATATTAAAATCATCGAAAAAAGTTAAATGATAATTTAAAGCATACCTTGATTCCTTAATATTCGTCTCTGGTCATATAGGATTCCATCTGCTAAGAGTTTCCAAACATGCTCCTATACAAATTGCGGTCTACTCATTGTGTTTGTCACTAATAATGTAACAAAGAGTTTCCTTAGTTGATTTCCAACGCTAATTTCGTTTCTTTTATACCTTCAATAAATTCATTGTTCAAGAAATGTATTGGAAAAAATCGAAAATAACTCTAAGGACCATAAATATAATACTAATAATAAATTATTGAAAAAAAGGAAGCTAAAGTGAAAAATAACCAATAAAAATAGTAAAAGAATTATTATACCTTCAATAAATTCATTCATCCGCTAATAATCCCAATGCAAGACATGCTTCTTCAAAGATTGGTGTACTAAATTGCCTACTTTCCTTAAACTTTAGTAGCTCGTACATCCTTCTGAATAGTTAATAACATCCTCAAGTAGCACAATTCACCGGTTCTAGGAGGTATATATTGAAGCTTGCCTATTGATTGTCCCTGCTTCCTAGGGAAACATTCTTGTCTTGCTTGGTTGTAAATGAAACGGCTTGGAAACTGCATAAGTTAAATCTCTTCCTTCTAGGTAAGAAATGTTTGCAACCATCCAAGCCTCAAACATTGTCTTTTTTTCCTTATTCTTTTGAACAACATCGTCAATTGGGTTGTTGTCTCTAAAAATAACCAATTGCTGATTTGGAAGATGAAAGCTTAATCTCTTAACAGGAGGCCACCTATGATGCATATCAAATGCAAAAATTCTCCAGATAGCTTCACATGTAGAAAGATAGCGACACCATAGTAATTTTTGATCTCGTCAACCACCCCTTATTAAAAAGATCTCCTGTTGGTTGTGTCACTGCAACTAACTCTATTTGGTCCTTTATTGACATACTTGAAGAAATATTTAATCGAATTCTACTTGTAACAGTATTCAATGTTGATATGAGCTTGATACTTCATTAGAAATTTTGGATTGTAAGGAACAACAAATCTGTTGTCTAAGACAATGTCCTTTCTTATAGTGGTTACTCCCGTATTTCTTCTTTTGTATATAGGATAACCATCTTCATCAAATGATGTGCTTTCCGCAAACTTCTTTGGGAAAAATTTTGAGTATTTTCTTTCAATCATACATGGTGAGTTTGGATTAACCATGCCGCAAGGACCATGCATCATTAATTTAGTAACAGCCTCAAATAGTCGAGGATATTTTCCTTTGTCTCGGTAGCTAGGATATCATACAATCAATAGATTTAGATGTCTGTATTTTATCATCTGGGTGCAATCATAATAGAATATGTGCATGAGGCAACCTTCTTTTTTGAAACTCAATTGTATACATACCTGAACATAACAAAAATCCACTTCGTCTTAATATAAACCATTGATGAAAATAATATTTATGTTTTATTATAATATTTCAAAAGTTGAAAATGACTTACAAATAATGATCAATATTATTACCTGCTATAACTTTCCCAAAAATACATCCCTTTTTTAGGTCAATTAATATTTGATCCAACTTCATTTGGAATACTCAGCAATATCAGGTCAATCTTCTACTTTAATATCCCTGTCTCTAACAAATCTTGTTATATTTGCCCATTGAGGATTTTAGGTAACTGTAACAAATAAATTGGGATATCCATACCTCTTACAACAGCCATTGCATCCTGACAATTGTTAAACATGTACCTCATCCCCCAATAAAAGAGGATAGAATAATGTGCATTCCTGAGCTCAACTGGCTCTTTCACCTCTTGTAATGGCCTCCTCTAAGCCACACAAAATGTCATACCTAATCACATTTTGATTTAATCTCACTGGATTCTCTGTGCTTCAATCATCATGTAGACGTCAACCAAGAACTGTTGGAATAATCTTCAAAACCGTAAGATATTTCCATGCTCTACTTGTCTCTCTTGTATCCTGAATGCAATGAACTCCCTCAATGTTACTCTAACTCTTTTGAAACTATTATTGTTCATGATAGAATCCCTTAAAGGGATGTTCTCTTAGTATCCGTCTTCTCCAAATGAAAATAATAGTAGGTATTGAAGAGGGATGAAAGCAGTGTGAATCTCATGAATTAGTTGCAAATAACCATCATTTTTCTAACAATGATATCCCTCCCTGATCGGAAGCATTAAAACCCCAACTATTAGAGCAACAACTTCATTAGCAGATGGGATATTATAATTTCTTGCATCTCGAGATCTACTTCAAAACAACCTCAAACAAACATTAGAAGTAGGTTGATGATTTATAAAATCTCGTACCCTTCTAAAAGTTTTTGCCAAAATATTGTGTTGATTAATCATGTCCCTTAAATCCTCTACTAAAGTCATGTCCAAATTTGAAGTTTGTCGTCCATTACTGAAAACAAATAACAATTTGATTAAATATGCTTAGTAGAAGTATAATTTATGAATTCATTTTAGAGAAGTTAATAGTTAAGGAAAAGATTAAATATGTAAATAAAAGTGTACTTGAAATGCGTCATTCTATTGGATATCTCATTTTGAGTATCATATATATACAGCTGAAAATTTGGTTAGACAACCTTTAACTGGAAGCAAAGAGCCTATTTTGTGAAAATTCTGCCCATGTAGAATAACTCTGGAGGTGCTCGACTATTGTTCAAAGCGGTTTCAACCTTGCCACCAATAAAAGTGAATGAAAACATACTATTGTATTGTCTAATATTTTCAAAAAAAATGAGCACTTCTCCTATCAATGCCATTTAGCAAATTAAACAATAAATCAGGGGGTCTTTGCAAAAGTGGGAGCTTGGATCTTTCCTTTCATACAACAAATTGAAAATTATGGATCCGTAGAGCTTCTGGACTTTTCTGACCTTTCCTCATACCATCCAGAAGCGTAATAAAATTCACACTAATGAAAAGTCTCCAAAATCCAAGCATTCTATCAAGAAGAAAACTTTTATGGTTAATACTTTCAATATAACTACTTGATATATGGTACAAAAACTTTAGAAATTATTTCAAGTTACCTTCATTCTCAAATTGTTCGAATAGAGGATTGTATAAAAACTCTACCATGTTTTCATCGATGGATAGGTCAGATGGAGTAGCATCTATTCATATCGAAGAGGAAATAACTAATAAATTAGACTTCATGCAAGTTATAACATTCATAATCTTTTTACATACTATTGGAAAGGAAAGGATATAAACAAAAATTAGATTCCTACATTCAAGCTCAAACCTGACATGTGATATAATAGATGAAATAATAGACCTCCTCTTAACTTTGTGCTTTCTAATGTTCACTGAACCTGAAGAATAGTCAATGTTTGGCCTCTTTGAAGAATTGCAACTCCGATGGGCATTTGCAAAGTGACATTTTTGTCAGGACAAATCTAAATTTAAACACATCAAATTTTTAGGTAAAAGGCTAATCTAAATGCTGATATTACTAAAAGTATAAAATTTTAGTTGCCATCTCTATCCTCAATTAACTATCCATTTTAAAATGTATAGTGAATTAAGGAGATGATTGAAGGAATCTTAAAGATAGCAAAAAAAAGTTCAGATGAATGACAACAAAATATTCCTTATAAAGTAGTTATTCCCACTTACTATGTCTCTTCCACTCCTTTGTTTTCTCTTTTCCATTATCATTTCACTATTAATTTGATAATGGGGAGAAAGAAAAAGTAATAGGTCTAAAATTCTTAAATGGCACAGGTTTAATACTCTTATGGTAGCTCGTAATATAAAACAATATTGTGTATGATTTTAAGAATAGATAAATAAATAAATAATTGAACATTTAAAAAACTAAATCCATCAAATCCAGCAATTAAGTGCATTCATTTAAAAATAAAATAAAAATAAGTCAAAATTGGAATAAAAATAATTTAAGTGCATTCAATTCATTATGTTAATAGAGTATAAATGCGTAATCAGTTCTGTGATTCATAATAGATGGATTTGAACCAAATTTATATAATTTTCTTTATATAGAAAATCATAAAATCAAAGTAGATATAATTTGGATTTAAATTAAATTATATATACAATATAATATATAACACACGAAATTACGCATAGAAGAAATAAAAGCAAACTAACTAAATTGGATGTGCAAACAAAACTAAAAAAAATATCTTTGTCTAGAAAGTTTTAAAATTTAAAATTAAAAGTACTATCCATGAGAATCTCAAAAAAGACTTTATTTAGATTTTTTAAATTCAAATTGTGATACTTAATAAATGGATATGTATGACATTTATATAATAAGATACCAACAAAGTATCTATTTTCTTTTTCTAAATATGATCATCACTAAAATTTTGAATTAATTTCTCAGACTGAAACAAATACCATTTGTTAAATCTAATAATGGGCTTCTTGAATTTGACGATTCCATTGGCATGGACTTGTTCGATGTTAGCATCAAACCTTTGTTACCTGCATAACAATTTAATTTTCAACGTTAATATTCTAATAACAATGAAAGGAGATTAAATAGACTATTTATAGAAAATGGTAGGCATATCAAATGTAGTAATAAATAATATCATTATTTTTTGAATTACCTCTAACATTTCGATTAAAAGAGAGTGACGATACTTGGGCTCCTTGTGATTGGCTATAGTATGAGGATTTTATTTCACCTGTATACATATATAAATCTTTTTATTGAATTGGCATATTCTTGGTCTTCAAATCATCAAATTAGTCTATATATATATATATATATATACAAATAATGTCATCACTAATGACACGAAAATTATCACTAATAGAGTATATGCTATTATGTCACAAATTAACACAATTATTTGCTAATTATTAAAAAAATAAATGATATTTTGCATATTGTTAGTTATTTCCATATTAAAAAAATAATACGATTTCTATAATATAAAAACACAATAAAAATGAAATAAAAATAATTTAAATGCATTCATTTCATTACGTTAATAAAGTATAAATGGGTAATCAGTTGTGATTCATAATAGATGGATTTGATCCAAATTTAAATTATCTTCTTTATATAGAAAATTATCAAATTACCAATTTGGAAGGAACATGCATCTAGGAATATGGAAATAAAACTTGTATTAATATATGATTTAAATAAATCACTAATAAGATAATATACTAAGGGAAAAGGAATCTCCAAGAATATGGATCTAAAACTTGTGTTAATATATGATTTAAATAAATCACTAATAAAATAATATACTAAGGAAAAAGGAATATGTCACATTGTTAATATATATATAGACACACATCAAATGCTAAACTCGCATACATGTTCATTGTTTTCTAGTCCTAACGAAACCTAATACATGTTCGCGTCTTTTTGATGACCTTTTCACCTTGTGGTGTAAGGAATTGCTTCTTTTTTAAAGCATCTTAGCCTTTAATTTTAAAAATATAAAGAGGTAAAATGGATGGTGGATATTCTCCGTGGAGGAAGATTCTTCCAGATATAAACGAATTTTTTAAAGCTTGTGTTAAGCTATAGGCAAAGCCAACATGCCAACGGGAGTAGTTGCAAAAACAAATAAAGATGAATAATTAGGGACCCTGTTCCTCTTAATGAGATATCGAGTTAATAAAAAAATATTGGATGAATAATGAAACTTGTACTTGGATACTATTTTCAACATAAAACAAATGTTTGTTAACATAATAAAATAATATACCTGTATTTTTTCTATCCCATTTTCCTTGTATTTGTATCTTTCTTTGCAATTGAGCTTGTTTTGGGTCATGAAAGAAACGACTCAAATTGTTGTCCATCACGTTCTAATATTGAGAGTAAAGATAAAATGGATGAATAATGAAATATTATAGTGAATGTCTCTATTATATAATGAGCATTTTCATCCCTTTAGTAATTCAAAATTGAATTTCAGATTTATTTGTTATAATTAATATATTTAATATAATTAAAGATATTTAATCAATGTATTTGCTTGACATATTTTTCATCAATAATAGATAAATGATTTAAAGATATTTAATCAATGTAATGCAATCTCATTATTAAATATAGATGATTATCAATGATATGCTAATAATATGTAATAATTGTAGTTTGATTTTTTTTCAAAAAAATTATTGAAAAGCTTCTTAAAGATGTGGGCCATAAAACATCTCAATGTGACACATGTAAAACTTTCCCCTAAACGACCTTAAATATTAGTATTATAGATGTTCCAAATGCAAACTCAAAAGAACAAGTAATTGACAAAGAGAGAACGCAAAAACTTAATTAGCTATAGAGCTCAAGATTCTACTAGGTGTGCTTTTGCATGTTGACGCTGAACCAATTTGTTTCACACGATTTTGTGAGTCTATGCTTGTATGTACAATCTGTTACGCGGAACATGCTCACCTTTTTTTGTTTTTAATAAAAAAAAGTCATATAATTAAAAGAAAAAATATTATCAAACTATTTTACAAAAAATAAGTATGACATCAAGTGGAGTAAATTAGTATAATACTGTATTTACTTATCAATATGAAATTCAATACAGGCAAATAAAATTGGATTCAATTTCAATGTATTAAAAATATAAAAATTTCTATGCAATCATCCAATCATATACTGTCATATAAGTAAATATAATTTATTGCATTGCTTTTGCTTAAAAAATCATATACATAGAAGAATTTAATTGAATAATAATATAATAAACTTTTACAATATTATTAATGAATCGAAAATAAGTTCAATCAAATTTAACTAAAATTCTTAATCTTTATGTTTTTCATTTCAATTTGTATGTCACAAGTGTTACAGGTACCTTGAATTGAATGCCTCTGTGACAGTGAGGCAAAGGGTGGAGGTTTTGGTTGGGTGTGTGAAGTCATCACCTCTTTTCCAGTTCAATACGGTGCATGGGTAAATCGGAACAATTGTCAACTTTCAAATGTTCCAGGACCAAAAACAAAAAAACCAAACTGTCAAATGGGAGAGTGGCCCATCCTACCTAAAGCACGTGGATTTGGATTATATAAAAACCCAAGGCGAAGATACAACAAAGCTTGTAAATTGATTCGAGAGAAACACCCAAATTGATGGCACACGCTCACATACAGATGAGAAGTTGTCTGTACGTTGCAGATTCGATATTGACAAATGATGAGAAGACATGTGTAAACCCTAGGGCCACACAAGGGTGTGTGTGAAAGTTCCATTATAGTTAATTGTGTGATTAAAACCCTTGTTAAGTGAGATTATGTGGGTGTCGGCAGCAGAGCAAAAACCACCATTTACCTTGCCAATCTTTCCTAGAGTCGCAAAGACCATCGCCTGTCACGTCCGCCACCACTTATCATCACAAACACCACCACACAAACCACCTCCTTTGTCCTCATAAGCAATTGCAACTGAAACAGCCAAATCCTTTAAAGCTTCTCCTCCAACATAAGCAAATGAACCCAAACTTTTTCCTTTATTCCAAACAGAATCGATAAACAAATATGGAATTTTTTTTTTTTTTGGTGTTTAACAAAGATGAAATTTTGAATTTGTTTTTTCACCGTTTTTGGAAGGGCTTTCGTTTTTTATTTTTTATTTTTAATTAAGGGTTTTTGTTTTGTTGGTACTTGGCTTTTGGTGGTGGAGTCCCAAAAACACCACCATCTCTCCAGAAACCTCTAGCTCTTCGTGGTGGTGACAACGATAAAGATAGAGACACAAATTTTACCTTACTACCCTTTCCTTCATCATTCTCTTCCTCTGGTTTGAACATCGAAGATAAGGAACTTTCTTTAGAATCATGCGAAGAGGAATCAGAGAAGAGAATAGGAGCATTCCCAAGTTTGGATGATGAGTTTGATGGTTCCTATAACAAGGACCTAAGGATGGAAATGATTTCTGCCTCCAGCTCTTGCATATGTTTCCCCCATCAACATTCATCATCATCAATGCCTCACCCTCTTTGGCCACCATTCCCCGACACCACCACCACCGCGCCCTCTCCCTCACTCCCTTATACTACTGCATGAGATCCCACCTCCACTTCCATATATCTGCAAAAACAAATGTACAATAGGCATCATAACAAGTGAGAAGGTTGAACTTGGGGGTTGGGGTACTTGCATTTTTCCAGAAATGAACTTAATTAGAAGACAAAAAGTTCACACGCCACAGGGGATAGTTAGTGGAGGAGAAAAAGATGCACACTTCATGGAGGTGAAGCTACCAGGCGTGCTGGCTAGTATGGGTAGCGGCATTTGGCAAGGAAGAATTGTGGAAGAGAGATAAAAAATAGAAAATGTTTACAGTGCACCATATGAAGTCAACTATGCAATACACCATTATATATTGTCCACTAGATCATCTGCGTGTGGTACACCTGATTTTCTAGGTGTACCACAGCATTGGCCTAATGTTAATTAGTTGGGAGGCGAGCCTTAGTTACAATCATAATATGTGTTGACCCTCCTTTCTATTCCTGCCACATGTGTTCTCATTATTGGTACAGTTAAATCTGCAGCTTGCAGCAACAAAGCCCCCCGCATGTGAGTATGCACCTATACTTCTAAATTGTGTGGTGGATAAATTGGTTTCTCCAGCAAATAAATTTAAAGAAGTCATTATTTATTAAAAATATCCAACAAATCAGTCTCTATGTATTAGGAAATTTGGTCTTTTTCATGATTTTTGAGAGACTAATTTATCATATATTTTTAAAGAGGTTGAATTATCTGCATGTTAATTTCATTGGGATTTATTGGGGTATTTATTTTTTAGAGGAACTAATTTATCTAATGCAAAATTTAAGAAGAACCAATTAGATAACTTTGTCATTAATGCGATCATAAGCTTTGGAAATTCGTGACGGAAAAAAAGGGCTGTGGAAGTTGGAACGCAAGGGACCTTCCGTGGAATTCTAATTTGCCCTTAGAAACGTGATATTTACCAAAAAATGCCTAAGAGTTACAGTGTGATTGCAAAGTTTTGTTTCTTCAAGGCCCAGTTATCGCAAGGGCGTGTGATATAGTTGCAGCAAAATAGCCCATTTTTTTTATAAAAACACAAATAGCCCATCTTGCCACGGTTGGCTTTGTTCAGGATTTGGGTTAATGAGGTCCCTCTAATTTTCGGATGTTCTTGTATTAGACACTTGTGATTGAATATATTCATTTCTTACATAAAGAAAAAAATTTATACCAAATTCAGTTAAAAGAATAAATATCAAAATACTCGAACTTCATAAACGTTAGCGTTAAAAAAAGTGATAACGCATACAAATATAAATATGAGTTTGATTTTGATATATTAATAGTATAAAAGAGTTATAAATTTTCATTCAATCAAATCATTTCTTTTATATAACATTTTGGCTAATTTACCAAAATAAACCACAAAAAATATTATTTACGTAAATAAACAGAAAAAAAGATTAGTTACGTAAAGGGACCAAAATTATGCGCTCGAATATGCAAGGGGCTCTTGCGTATCTGATTAGCATGAATACGCAAGGGGCCCATGTGTATTCATATTGCATGGGCCCTTTGTGTATTCATGCCTAATCAGGATACACAAGCGCCCCTTGCATATTCACGCGCATAATCCCTACGCGATTCTACGTATTTTTTGTGTTTACATTTCGTTTCAACCTTACGTATTCGTTGGCCTCTTCTATTTAACCGTCGTTCATTCATTTAGGTATGTGAAGATAAGTGCTTTTGAGTGTGAGAAATGGAGTGTTTTATTCTTGTTCATTATGATGGAAAAATGGAAAACACAATAAATGAGGGTGTGAAATTTTATAGTGAGAGACCAGTTGGTGTCATTGTTAGTCCGTATATAAGTTTTTTAGAGTTGCAAAACAAAATACTTGAGGTAGGTCCTCACAAACGGGTTAGCCAGATGTTTTATAGATTACCTATATCATTTGGGGGTGGTGTGGCTAAGTATAACGTTTTCCCATCTATGGCGACAATGAAACGAGCCTCATGTTTAAATTCCAAGCTCATTTCAGAGGTTCGAATAATGAAAATTTTCATCATTCTAGATGATTCTGATGTGAGCTCTCCTGGTTCTCTCCTCATACATCAGTTAATGAAACACCGGAGCAACATGGGTGTACGCACCTTGTGGTGGCCCAGAATCCACTATTTCGTAGTCCAGCTTGCAGATCTGGTTGTGCAAGATGCAGGGCCATCAACTAGACATGTGGCTGTTGGGGTTTCGACTTTCACGTAGATCAGGGATGAAGAAGAGGAAGAAGAGCTGGGGTTGTATGGAGGGAAGGTAATGAGTATAATGATGAGGATACACGTGATACGCAGACCGGAGTCCATATCACAAGAATATCCTAGTCACTATTCTTCGATAAATATGAATGTGATGCCTAAAAATAGCTTTGTAGGGCCTACTCGAGAGTGGTTGGAGGTGAAGGTGAGTTTGAGGTCGGGCAACAATTTCCAACAAGGGGACTATGTTGTTTGCAATCAAGAATTACAGTATTAGAAGAAAAGTCCAATTCAAGGTTTATGAGTTTGGTCAAACAAAATACCAATGCAAGTGTGTGAAGTTTGGCAATGGATGTAATTGGAGCATACGTGTTACATTTCGCAGAAGAGGCAAGTATGGGAAGTCCGAAAGTATAACGGAAGACACACGTGTGAGTTTGATTCTATTCTTGAACAACAGCAGTTGGATAGTAATATTATTTGTACGAGTATCTTTCCAATGGTTGAAGCAAATCCAACAGTATCAATTAGAGAGTTGCAGGGACATGTGGAGTCAGTTTTCAAGTTCAATATTTCTTACAGGAAGGTATGGATTGCAAAACAGAAAGCAATTGCTAAGATTTATGGGAACTGGAAGAATCCTACATTGATCTACTAAAGTGGTTACAAGGTGTGCAGCATTATATGCTAGGTAATTATCAATTCGCTAAGTTTTAAATTATGTTATGTTTTACATAATATTTTATAGTAATTAGGTGGCCTAATATTAGTAAATGAAAGGCAAAAGATATTAATTAGTTGTGAGTTTGATTTAGTTTAGTGGTTGTTACTTGTAACTTTTAGGATAGTTTAAAAGCGCTAAGCAAAAGATTATTTAACTGTGATTGTGAATTAGTTAAATTGTTAGTTTATTTTTGGGTGATAGTAAAGATTAAATTATTTTGTTTATTGTTAAGTTGATGAATTTTTTTATTACTTAGGTTGTTATTTATTGTTATATTTTCTTGGAAATGCTAGGTACACGGTCCATTTATTGACAAAGCCATATTATGTGGGTGACATTGTTAATCCTAGATGTCAAATGTTCCACCGTGTATTCTAGTCATTTCCACCATGCATCGAGGCCTTCAAATGGTGCAAACCATTTATTTCAATTGATGGCACTCATCTGTATGGCAAATATGGAGGCACATTGTTGATGGCTATTGCACAGGATGGTAACTCTAATATTTTGCCTGTTGCTTTTGCCTGTGGTCGAAGGGGAGACAAAAGAAGCATGGTCCTTTTTCTTGACCAATCTTCGATGACATGTGACGCCTCAAGAAGGTATTCTTATTGTTTTTGAAGGCATGTATCAATCATATCAGCTATAGAGCGGAGGGTAGTGGGTGGCACCCTCCGATGGCCTATCACGTATATTGCATTCGTCACATTGCTTCTAACTTTGCCGTGCGATTTAAGAATAAAGATGCCAAGAGAGTTCTTATAAATGCGGCATATTCAAAGACCCATGCAGATTTTGCGTATTATTATGGGCTGCTGAGGGATGAGGATCCTGATATGTGTCAATGGGCTGATGAAATTCCACGTGAAAAATGGGCGCAGTATGGAGGGTCGTTGGTTTGGCCATATGACAACCAACTTGTCCAAGTGTATAAATGCTGTGATGAAGGGAACCCGCAATCTTCCCATTATTGCCATAGTGAAGTCCACCTACTTCCGTCTTGCTAAATTATTTGTTGAAATGGGGGTTCAACAGGGGCCCAAATAGGGGACAAAAATGGTCGCAGTATTTGTTGTGAGCGATTGATGAAAACAAGCAATATTTGGACAAAATGTCTGTTGCCCATTCACACGAGATATGATGTCATGTTTGGTTCCAGAAAGAGGGGAACATATCACAGGATTATAGGGTGCATTTGGGAGAGCGATGATGTGACTATGGGTCGTTCCAGGCATTGCATTTCCCATGCGTCATGCAGTGCTGTATGTCATGCTGCACGAGTTGATTGGGGTCTTTTTATCCTGTTTACAGTATGGAGTGGGTAGACAAGGTATATAAATTGGAATTCACACCCATTGCAGACGAGCATCTCTGCCTCCATACAATGGGCTCCTGATACGTCAGATCCAACCCTCAAAAGATCTAACGAGGTCGTCCCTCTACAAGAATTCGCAATGAAATGGATGAAGTTGAGATAACCCAACCAAAGCGATGTGGGTTGTGCAGAAATGAAGGTCACACCAGAAGAAAGTGCCCAACCTTACTAGCTTCATCCTCATCCCACCATGATTGAATTTACTATTATTATGTTTCTCTATGTGTTGGAATGTATTTTTTAACTATGTTTCGTGTTCCTATTATTCCTTCACTTCATATTCATGCACAAGTATGTTTCTTTTCGTTGTCTCTAATGTGGATTTTATGTTCCAATTCCAAATTTTGCATCACACAACTCGGTTTAAATCGATTAACACATAATAAAAACAACAGAATATATGTAATAAAATAGGGTTCATATATAATAAAACTTTACACATGATTAAGTACGCAAACTGTAAATATCAAACTTTACACATAATTTACAAATAAGTACATAATAATACACAGAGTGAAAATAACTAAGCATCCCTACCAGCCCTATCTCTCCTGGGCGTTGGAGTTCACACCCAGAGTGACAATACTGGGCTGAACCCGACGTGCAGGTCTTTGTAGAAGAACAAGCTACTGCTCTCATCATCATCCTACTCATCATCATCCTGCCTGGATGGGGACATAGGTGTGGACGGTCCAATGTCTGCCCATGGTGTAGCTCCTGATGGACAAGGTCGGAGGTGTGACATGATAGTGGCTATCTCGGAATAGATCATAACTGGGCATGTTCAAATCCATCTCTGGTCGATGCCCAGAAGACTCACGGATGCAGCTATCAGATGAGGGGCGTGGGAGCATCAGGAAAGACTTCAACCCATCGAACTCCTGCTGGCTAATGCCACCAGAATAGTCATCCATATTAGGGGTGTAGCAGTAGAGCCATCCATCTCCATCACCCCCACCACCACCACCATCCCCACCACCTCCACCACCACCACCACCACCACCACCACCACCATTCCATCCACCACTACCACCATCTCCATCACCACCACCACTCCTGCCACCACCTCCACCACCACCATTACCACAATCTCCATCTCCATCACCACCACCCTCGCACCACGACCACCACCACCTCTCATCATCACCATATGCCACTCCATCTCCTCACGTCCTCTGCTCTAGTCAGCTGGGATGACAGTCCAGCTCGAGACGACGCCACTATCGTCGCCTGTGAGACACCCAAGGGCTGGGCCATAAAGGTGCTAGCCCTGGATAGCTGGTAGCTCCTATGGCACCTCCGACGCGGGATCCTGCAGCTGGATCTCTGGAGATAAAAACCTCCGTACAACACCACCATACCATCAGGATACGCTGATGGCGACTATCCGTTCCTGTGAGCCCAGCAGTAGATCTCTCGGCGTGCATCCCAAAAGACGTGCCACTGAGCATGGTACTCGGGCCACCAAACCTTGTCGTTCCACGACCATCAATGGCATGCAGTCTATCGATGTTGAGTGGCGCACGTGGAATGGGCTGCAGCATCTGAATGCCTCATCACACGATAAGGCTGGTGCCACTGCACGATCTCAAAGCGAGTGGGGCGGTAATGGAGGCCCAGGCACCAAGCACTGCATATACATGTGTAGGGTGACAAGCGTCACGCTCCATCCTCGTACGGAGTCCAATGAAACTGCAATTAATGAAAACTTAAGTTAAGCTTTAAACATCATCAAATTGGGTAGAACTTAGTTAATTATGATGTTAATGCCACTTACCCGTCAATGGGTATGGAATCCAAGGTGCCTGAAGTCAACCAACCGACGGGCATCCCTGAATGAAATCCTAAGATCCCCACCTGAAATTAATAAAGTCATATAACAAATTCATTGCACTCAAACAAACAAACAAAATTATATATGAATAAATAACACATTATCATTATAAAATGTATACCTCGAGGCAAGGAAATGTGATCCTGTCATGTCCAGGGTGTATGCGGATCCGATAGTATGCCCAGGATAGCAACAATGTTACACATCCTGCAAAGTCAACAATCGAGTGTTTCACACCCAGAGAGACTACGGTATAAACATGCAAGTCCTGCCAATCCCGCTGTAACTCTACCTCGCCAAGATCTCGTAGAAGGGGCAGCCACTTCAAGTGGACACACGATGATGACTTGTCCAGGATAGAAAGCCGCCATCAATATCAACAAATATGCCCGGTCCACCGGAACAATAATCTCGAATGCGTCCGGGAAACTTAAGGTCCTGAAAATGCTGGTAAGCCAAGTCAACTTTACATATGACCCATGTCTATGGGCTCTGCACCAAGCAAGTCCCAGCATATATCCAACACTAATGCGCCACTTTTCCCATGCTCCAATGTTCCCACTGGCAGCTGCCGTCGACCCGCAATCCAAGCTGCATGGCCACGTCTTGGAAGTGATAGTACACTCTCATACGGCAAATGAAAAGTATGGTTCTCCGCCATCTCTCCACAAGGGCGCTGATTGAGTGAGTCATAATGGAAGTTGCTCAGCGCCTAGGGTGTAACACTCGATAAACCTCACAAATTTAATTAACATGATAATTAATATAAATCTAGACTAAATAAATCACAATTTTTAAATCAAAAAATAAACGGTATCAACTAAATAATTTTTTTTTAAATTACTAAGTAACTACTATATTATTATTTGACAACCTATAAATATTATAAAAAAATAAACATTATATTTAAAGAAGTAACGACTAGACATATATATGTTTTGAAATTCTATAAATATCACCATAATTACAAACTAAATACTTGTTAATTAGAAATAAACCTACATATACATAAAACAACTTATTATGCTAACTAATTGCTAGATCAAATAAATAATTCAACCAAATAAATTAATAGATAAAATAAAATGTTCAACTAAACTAATGACTAAATAAAATAATGACTAGGTAAAATAAATATTAACCCTAAAGTAATTTTTAGATAAAATAGATAATTCAACTAAACTAATTACTTGTTAATATAGATTATTCAACTAAATCAATTACTAGATACAATAAATTGTTAAACTAAACTAATTACTAGACAGTATAAATAAATAGATAATAAAAAACTAATTATATTAGTTACATTTTAATTTTTAAGTCAAGCCATATAAAAATTGTTTCACTTAACTTTGTTGAACTCAAACTATCCTGATAACTAAACTAAGTCAAACTAACAGCATCATTTCAAATAAAACATATATATATATATCTAAAATTAATTTGACAAACATATCTAAAAATAATTTAATAGACATTTGAAATAAAGAATAATAATAAAAATTAAATAATAAAGAAATTAAATACCTCCAATCACAGCCTGGTGCTAATATGATCATCATTTAATTGGTATAGGAAGTCTGTCATCATTTATAGGCTAAGAACACAATATTTGCTAAGAGTTGAAAGCTAAAATAGTGAAAAGGACATGAAATGACCCTGTTACGTATTCATATATATAGGAGCTGAATACGCAAGGGGGATGCGTATTCAAAGAAAGCATGAATACGCAAGGGACCCAAGCGTATTCAATATATGCTTGAATACGTACTGGTCACTTGCGTATTAAATATTCTTTGAATACGCATGAATAACTTGCGTATTCATGTGAGTTAAAAACGGTTTAAATTCGTAATTAATAACTTTCCGTTTATTTGTGTAATTAATGTTTTTTTAATTTTATTCGCGTAAAAATTCCATAACATTTTAAGTTGTGGGGTGGAAATTAACCATATATGCTGACATAGCATTACATGATTGGATGATTATATAAATTTTTTTATATTGTCTATGTATTAAAATTAAATCCTATAAGTATAGCGTGAAAAGGAATGATATTATTTGTATATAAATTATGTTGAAATATAATACTCAAACGTGATTTTATCGTACATGTGAGAATGAGTTTAACCCATTTTATATATCTTTTAAACTATCATATGGGTGTAATCACCATTCACATTGTAAGTTTGTTGGCTTCTTGAGTCTTCTAGACTGAATTTTTCCTGATTTTGTGCTTCTAAAAGTAGTTGAAGCTATTTGTTGAAGATTTAACCAAGTTAACACAATAATGGTTAGTCAAGTTACTTGTTGATGTCGTTTTCTCTGCCTCTTCTGCGCCAATTGAGTTTTCTTCTGTTTATTTGGTGTTGTATTTCAGAATTTTGGTAGTCAGAAAAATCTTGCCAATTTCTTTATATACAGCATCATAAGTGAAAATCTCCTTTAAATGCCATTATTCACCAAATCAATCTTGTAACCGGGGCTTGAACTGCTCCTTCAATACAATGCCCCTTGACAGCTCCTCTTTAATTTACACCTATAATCAAAGTTCCTTGCATTAGCTATTAAGCACCATACTATTAGCCACCTGTTTTTTGTTTGATAAATTGATGATCCAATTTTTGTCTATTATAAACGAATCTTTTACTTGTACAGAAGTTATTTACATGAAACTTAGAGTTACCTAGGGTTGAAATTCTTCAGGCTTGATTAAATGACATTCAAGTAAATGTGTTGGTTTTATGTTCTACTTCTTCAGGCTTGTGACACACCCTTGTTTAAATGGGCAGATGGCTTGCTGATCCATTGCTGTTGGATGTGACCTGCTTAGAGATGCTATGATTTACTTACTGCTTATTTGGTTTCAAATATTGTGGATATCTTAGCTGATATGCAACAATATTAAAATTCAGGAAAGAGAGTTTTTTTGTTTTAGTAGTCCTAGTGACCAGAGCAGGATTGCCCTTAGTATGAAGATACTTGTGGAGCTGATTAAAAAAAAATATGCTGCTTTAATGAAAGATGCTCTATTTGTGATTTAAGCAATTGAGATCAAGTACTTTATTTTGATATATTCTTGAATGAATTATGTGCATTTCTACACAAGTTGTCTTATAGCTTGCCAGGTTCCAAATTTCCAATTACTACTACCAGTTGGATGATATACATTCTCTAATCAGAGCTCTTATCTTTCTGTGTTGTCAATGTCAGAGTGATTTTACTATACAGGGACAAAGTGGTAGCCTGAAATCAGATAACTCTGCAACTGCTTCCTGGTGAGAAAAAGAATAGTCCAAAATGTTTTACAGAAAATAAGAATAGTCATTGAATAGAATAATGGATCACTCCCCTATCAGTTATAAAGAAAAGCAGGCACTAATTTGACGTTTTATGACAAATAACATTAATTTAGACCTTTGATTATAAAATAAGTGTATTCTACTGAGATTGATGAAGTTTAGTATAGTTACATCCGATAGTACCCTTAATTTATAAAAGTATGACAAGGAATTTCTGAGATTCATTGAAACTTACATCAATCTCTCTTGTAGTTAATGATCCATAAATTTAAGTGGAAAAAAAAGATTAATGTGAAATGCCTATGGTCTTTAATGGTAAAATTATAATACTTTAGTAATATTTTACATCTAGATTAATTAAAATATCTTTTAATTATGAGTTATAACTATAAGCTCCTCTTCATATGAGTCATAAATGAATGGTGAAGTTGAACATTTTTCAGTTTAATTGTGAAATAAATGAAGGAACTTAAAATACGGTAACACTTTGTTGGTGGGCTTCCCTCTTCATTGGGGCCCAACAACTTACAAAAAAAAAAAGAAAGAAAGAAACAAAACAAAACAAAAAGGAAAACAAAAGAAAAAAAAAAAGAAAGGAAGTTAAAACGCTACTCCACTGTAGCGTTGTTTTTAAAAAACTAACACAAAAAGAAAGAAACCATGAAAGAGACAGATAGCGCCAGGAGAAGAAGAAAATGGATGTGCAGGGATCATCATCAGACGGTTAATTCCGTTTATCAAAAATTTAGTATGTTGTTCCTAATGTTGAGCTTGATACTTTGATATAGCCTTTTAATTTTATTGCTTCTCTGGTGGTGGTTTTGTGATACCCACATTGTGGAGTTATATGGTTGTGTTCGCCCATTGGGTGAGTATTCCTGTTGATTGTTGAGATTCCCATGCTACTAGGAAGATTGGTTGTATTCTCATTGATCATAGTGGAAGTTCCTGGACTAGGTCCCGTGGGTTTTTTGTCCCTCTTTGGGGTTTTCCCACGTTAAAAATTGCGGTGTCTCTTATTTTATTTTTTTTTCCAAATTATTATACTACCTAGAGTATTTTGGTTCTACCTAACTACAGGTGGGGGAATATTTGTTGCTTCCGCTTTGATAACAGGTTCATTCCTAAGATTTCCCCAACAAAGTGGTATCCAGAGCTTTGGTTATTTTTTATTTGTGTAGTTTAAATGGAAGAACATCAGGGGCCAAATATGATCAAGTTGAATTCCAAGAATTACTCAGTTTGGAAGACCCTCATGGAAGACATGCTATACAACAAGGATTTGTATTATCCAATTGAGGGAGATAAATATAAGCCCTTGATAAGTCTAAAGCGAATGGAACAGAATGAATAGAAAAGCTGTTGCTTTGATTAGGCAGTGGTTGGATCTTAGTGTGTATCCACATGTTGACAAAGAAACTAATGCTCAGAGTATGTAGAAATTGGAGATTTATATGAGAGGAAGAATGTGCAAAATAAGGCATATTTGATTGGAAGCTGGTAAATATGAAATATAAAGAAGGTGATTCAATGCCAGAGCATTTGAGTAGCTTCAGGAGATTGTCAATCAGCTGACAACCAATGAGATTACATTGTCTATGAGTTGCAAGCATTGTTGTTATTGAGTTCTTTGCCTGATAGTTGGGAAGTCCTGGTGGTGACATTGACTAACTCAGCTCCAAATGGGAAGTTGACATTATCAATGGTTAAAGAAAGCATGTTGAATGAAGATGCCAAAAGAAGAGAGCGGGGTTTGATTAGTGCCTCCACCTAGTCAAAGCACTTGTTGTAGAGTCACGGGAAAGCAGGGAGTAGAAGACCTCATAATACTTGAGGTAGGGAGTAGCAAGTCAAGGGGAAGTCCAAGACAAGAAAAGAATTTAATTGTTATCATTGTGGCAAGACACATCAAGAAGCATTGCAGATACTTAAAAGAGAGAAATCAAGAGAAAGAGATGAAGACAAAAATAGTAACAATGATAAAGACCCCTTGCATATGATGATGTCCTTGTTCTACATCATGAGAACTTCATAAATCTTGCATGTGATGATTCTAGTTGGATCATGGATTCTGGTGCCTCATGTCATGTTACTCCTAGGCGTGAGTTTTTCTCTACTTATACTGGGTGACTTTGGCGGAATAAGGCTAGGAGATGAAGGGATATGCAAGATTGTTGGTATGGAAGATGTGTGGCTTGAAACTAGCATGGGTTGTAGATTCCAGTTGAAGAATGTTAGGCATGCGCCTATGCGTCTTAGCTTGATGTCAATCAAAGCATTGGACGGAGAAGGTTACTACACTACCTTTGGTGGTGGAAAATTCAAAATCACCAAAGGGTCGCTAGTTGTTGCAAGAGAAGATAGTAGTTTCACTGCTCTCTACAAGTTGCCTGGAAAGTTGTGCAAAGAGGAGGTGAATGTTGTTGATGATTCCTCTTCAGACTTGTGGCATATGCGTCTTGGCCACTTGAGTGAAAAAGGACTTGGTGTTCTAGCCAAGAATCTCTCTTTGGTAAAAGGTACATCTTTAAAGACTTGCACTCATTGTTTTGTTGGAAAGCATGCTAGAGTAGCTTTTCATTATTCAGGACTCATAGGAGACCACATGTGCTAGATTTGGTTCATACTAATGTTTGCACTATGGACACAAAAACACTAGGAGGTGCATCATATTTTGTGACTTTTATTGATGACCATTCTCGGAAAGTGTGGGCTTTTGTTTTGAAATCTAAAGACCAGGTGCTCGGAGTTTTCAAGAGCTTCCATGCAAGTGTTGAAAGAGAAAGGGAATGAAACTGAAGTGTGTCCAAGATAATGGTGGTGAGTCAGGGGTCCATTTGAAGATTATTGTAGAGAACATGGGATTAGGCTTGAGAAAACAGTTCCCAGACTCCTCAACATAATGAGTTGCAGAGAGAATGAATCGTACTATCAATGACAGAATCAGGTGTATGCTCTCTCATGCAAAGTTGTCTAAATCCTTTTGGGGTGAAGCAATGAGACTCAGTGGATTTGATCAACCTTTCTCCTTCGGCTCCTCTAGATGGT
This sequence comes from Dalbergia oliveri, assembly GCA_030441495.1. NCBI lineage: Eukaryota > Viridiplantae > Streptophyta > Magnoliopsida > Fabales > Fabaceae > Dalbergia > Dalbergia oliveri. The sequence goes on along the minus strand of JAMLFY010000015.1, from coordinate 3,459,723 downwards.
GATGTTCCACAGAGAGTATGGACGGGAAAGATGTCTCATATAGTCACTTGAGAGTGTTTGGTAAGGCCTTTGTTCATGTTCCAAGAGATGAGAGGTCCAAGCTTGATGGGAAGTCCGCAGTGTATCTTTGTTGGTTATGGTCATGAAGACTTTGGTTACAGGCTTATGGGATTCCGCGAGTAAGAGAATAATCAGAAGTTGAGATGTGATCTTTCTTGAAGACCAAACCATTGAAGATTTTGAGAAGTCAGATAAGCCATGTTCTTTACTATAAGTAACAGTGATGTTGATCTAGAGTCTCCTCCTAGTACTCTTGTTGATGGGGGAGATGCGAGGTTGATGATGGGAATCCAGGTGATGAGCCTGCACCTACTCTTGAGGTGCCAGTTGAGCAAGTTCCACCAGAACCACCAGTTGAGCCACAATTGAGAAGATCTACAAGGCCATCAGCCTTCTAAGAAATACCCTTCAAATGAGTATGTGACTCTCATGATAGTGGGGAGCCGAGAGCTACCAAGAGGCTATTTCTGATGAGCACAAAGACAAATGGTTGAAGGCCATGCAAGAGGAAATGAATTCCTTGCATGAGAATCACACCTTTGAGTTGATAAAGTTGCCAAAGGGTAGAAAAGCACTAAAAAATAAATGGGTGTTCAAGCTGAAATTTGAAGATAATGTCTCACAGCCAAGGTACAAAGCAAGGTTGGTTGTGAAAGGTTTTGAGCAGAAGAAAGGAATTGATTTTGAAGAGATTTCTCACCAGTGGTGAAGATGTCCTCTATTCGAGTTATGCTTGGTTTCAGCAAGCTTGAATTTAGAGGTTGACAGCTTGATGTGAAGACTGCATTCCTTCATGGTGATTTGGAGGAAGAAATTTATATGGAACAACAGAGGGTTTCAAGGTTAAGGGAAATGAGGCTTGTGTGCAAATTGAAGAAAAGTCTATATGGCCTCAAGCAAGCACCAAGGCAATGGTACAAGAAATTTGATTCTTTCATGGTGGATCATGGGTATAGTAAGACCACTTCGGACCATTGTGTATTTGTCAAGAAATTCTTGATGGTGATTTCATAATTCTCTTGCTTTATGTGGATGACATGTTGATTGTTGGTCATGACAAGAAGATTAGAGTCTTAAGAGTGACTTGAGCAAGTCCTTTGCTATGAAGGACTTGGGTTCTGCAAACAAATCCTTGGCATGAGGATCACTCGTGACAGGAAGAATGGTAAGTTGTGGTTATCTCAGCAGAAGTACATTGAGAAGGTGTTGGAGAGATTTAACATGAGTAATTCAAAGCCTGTTGGTACTCCACTTGCTAGTCATTTCAAGTTGAGTTCACAACAATGCCCTACAAGTGAGAAAGAAAAGAAGAGATGAAGAAGATTCCATATGCGTTCTGCAGTTGGAGTTGATGTACACTATGGTATGTACTAGGCCAGATATTGCTCATGTTGTTGGTGTTGTTAGCCGGTTCTCTCTAATCCTGGTAAGGATCATTGGCAAGCTGTGAAGTGGATTTTCAGGTATTTGCGGGCACTTCCAGGAAGTTTGTTTATGCTTTGGAGTGGTCTGTGTTGGATGGTTACAGAAATGCGATATGGCTGGTGATCTTGATTCTAGGAAGTCTACTTCGGGTACTTGATGACTTTTGGGGGGAGCCGTGTCATGGCAGTCCAGAACTTCAGAAGTGTGTTGCTTTGTCTTCCACTTAGGCCGAATATATTGCTCCTGAAGCTTCAAAAGAACTCTTGTGGATGCAAAAATTCCTTCAAGAGTTGGGCTTGATCAAGAGAAGTTTGTGTTATTTTGTGATAGTCAGAGTGCTATCCATCTTAGCAAGAACCCGACATTTCATTCCAGGTCGAAGCACATAGAGGTGCGGTATCATTGGATACGTGAAGAACTGGAGATGAAGTTGCTTTCATTGGAAAAGATCCATACTGATGACAATGGTTCAGATATGATGACTAAAGCTTTGCCGACGGCGAAGTTTGTTTGAGAGAGGCAGGCTTAGTGGAGCGTATTCCCACTTGAGTCGGAAGGGGGAGATTTGTGGTGGGCTTCCCTCATTGGGGCCCAACACACAAAAAAAAAAAAGAAAGAAAGAAAACAAAACAAAAAAAAAGGAAAACAAAAGAAAAAAAAGAAAGGAAGTTAAAACGCTACTCCACTAGCGTTTGTTTTAAAAAACACAAAAAGAAAGAAAGAAAAAGAGAGGATAGCGCCAAGAAGAAGAGAAAAAAGGGCAGTGCAGGGATCATCATCAGACGGTAACGTGCTCGTTTATCATGAAAATTTAGTATGTTGTTCCTGATGTTAAGCTTGATATTTGATATAGCCTGTTAATTTTATTGCTTTCTCTTGGTGGTTTTGTGATGCCCACATTGTGGAGTTATATGGTTGTGTTCCGCCATTGGGTGAGTATTCTGTTGATTGTTGAGATTCCCTAGTGCTACTAGAAAGACTTGGTTGTATTCCCATTGATCATAGTGGAAGTTTTTGACTAGGTCCCGTAGGGTTTTTGTCCCTCTATTTGGGTTTTTCCACATTAAAAATTGCGTGTCTCTTATTTTATTTATTTTTCAACCAAATTATTATACTGCCTAGAGTATTTTTGGTTCTACCTATAACTTGATGGTGGGGAAATATTTGTTGCTTCCGCTTGATAAGGTTCATTCCTAAGATTTCCCCAACACACTTATTGGCTCAAAAAAAAATAATAACTGTGCAACAGCAGTCGAATTACATTGAAATGAATAGTTTGGTTTCATTTTGTATAATAGTTACTCTCTCTCCTATGATTTCCGGATCTGAATTATTTTATACACATTCGTACCAACTCGTGAATTTGTGTTTGTGCCAACAAGCATTGCTCCTTAAAATAATATTGAAATTTTTGTTAAGCAGAATGAACAATAGACTTAAAACGAGTAAGCAATAGCCACTCTTCAATTTTGAACTATACAAAAAAAAAAAATTTAAATCAAAATCAATGATATTCAAAATATATTGGATTTCAATTAAGTTTACTCAAGTTGAGGGAGACAAAGTTCTGTTCACATTAGTAATGTTGCAATTTCAATAGCCGAATCTGCACTGCTATTATCGTCTTCACATCCACCAATTACTTTTGTGTTTAATGATGTCTCCAAACGAAGAACTCTACCATGCACAAAACTGAACTCTGATGATGATGATGACACGACAAATCATGGTGATAACCAACATAATCCAAATGCTCTTCCAAACTCTATATTTAGGTGTTGCACCTGTGTTGGTCCAAAGCTTGGCTTATATGGAGTTTTTGGATGAGTACGGTGCAGCATTTTCCTCAAAAACAAGCTGATTTGAATTTAGCCATCTTATCTTATGTGTCTATTAGATGGATCAGAGAGTATAGTGGTATGTTGGAGCGAAATGAATTCTTAGTTTTCAAATTTCTCATTTCAAATATTATAAATAGATTTAGAAATTTAATAGACTTCATATATCTTAACAAATTTCTCTTATCTCTACCAACTGACTTCACATATTCTTAATTTAAAAATTTCTGGATATAAGAGTACACATATCAAATATATATATCTCAAGAATATCCATGAATAAAATCAATTATTTTCTAATTAAGATACACATGAGTCAGCTCTCATAAGTCCTAATAGAGTTGTGGGGTTAATTATGCTTTCCTTCCACGTGCTTAGAAGGAATTTGATGACTTTCAATCCTTATAATACTGTGAGAATTTTGACTTAATAATGCACGTTAGCAATACTAGCTACTCAAAGGAACAAGTAATTGATAAAGAGAGGATGCAAAACTTGTTTTTCTTTTTTTTTTGGATAAAGATAGAGCTCAAAACCAACCGGGATGGAGGCAACCAAAAAAAGACATTACAAAAATAGTGTATCTAAATAATCCAAACTAAAAAAAAATAAAAAATAGAGCATAAGAACACCAATAGCAAGAGACAGGTCATACAAAAGAAAACATATACAAGGTAACAACAGCAAAAACAAACAGATTCTGGCTAATTCTCGGCATTGCCATTAAGGTCAGGGAATAGAGGTCCCATATGAAAGTAACTCATAAATCAAATCAGCCGCAAACTCATGAATCTGGTTAGGATTGATATCAGTGAGATATCCATATAGAAGTAATAGTCCTCCAACCACGTTCTCATGCAATCAGCATTTGTGATTTCATTTATATTGCATGAGTCATGGAAAACATGCTATATGAATACCAACGTGAAAGGATTGACAACCATCGAAACTTTTGGGGCACCATTTGAAAATATAGGTTGAGCAAATTGGGTTTAAGGATGCCAAGCCCTCAACCGTTCCAAATTGCACAGAAATAATTGAGGTTTTGAATGTTGGGTTAAAGAATGCAAAACTTAGTTAGCTATAGAACACAAGATTCTACTAGCTTATGGAGACGTGATTTTGCATGTTGACGCTGAATCCATTTGTTTCACACGGTTCTGTGATTCTATGCTTGTATGTATAATCTGTTATGCGGAACATGCTCACCCTTTTTTTTTTTCATTCTTTAATATTTGTGTTTTTCATTTGATAATATTTTTTAACTATTATTTTTTAACATAGTTAAAAAACATTATCAAATTTTTTTCAAAAAAATAGGTATGATATCCAATGGAATAAATTAGTATAATATTTACTTATCAATATGAAATTCAATACATAGTATGTACTAATTAATAATCTAAAAAATAAAATTGGATTCAATTTTAATGTATTGAAAATATACAAGTTTTTTATGCAGTCATCAAAATATATACTATCATATAAGCAAATATAATTTATTGTACCACTTTTTTTGAAAAATAATGTAAACAGAATAATTTAATTAAATAATAATATAATAAAATTTAATATTATTAATGAATCAAAATCAAACTCAATCAAATTTAACCAAAATTCTCACTCTTTAAGTCTTTCAATTCAATTTCAATTTAACCAAAATTAAAGGTTCCTTGAACTAAATGTCTCTGTGACAGTGAGGCAAAAGGTAGGCAGTAATAATGAATAAATAATAATGTGGTGTTAATCCAAACTCGAGTCCCTTTATAAAAATAATTGAGTCTCAAAAGTCTGGCAAGCCACATTATAATTCCTTACTCTCAATCAAAATTATAAAATATATTTTACCCCCTTCATTTTAGGTGATCAATTAACATTTGACTTTCAAAATATACATTTCAACCTTTGACTTTCAAATAGTATAAAATACCCATTGACTAAGTTTACATCTATTTCCGCTATTAAATCATGTGCATATCACATTGAATTAAATAGATAAATATCATTTCTTTTAATCAAATTTTCTATCATAAATCTTTTACCACTTAAAATTGATAAAAATAGCATGGTAGAGTTTGTTTGTAACAAAAGGTGTTTTTGTCCTTTTTCTAGTGGCAACGTTTAGGGTTAGAATTTTATTAAAAAGAAATGATATTTTTATCTATTTAATTAATTACAATATTGGTAAATACTCAACATGGAAATAAATGTTAACTAATAAGAGTTGTTTTATACCGTTGAAGTTAATATATTATAATACACATTTTAAAAAATCAAAATATAAACTATATATGACCTAAAATGAGCGCATCTTACTTGAATCAATGTGTTATTTATTCTAGTTTAGGTTTTAGGGAAATTAACAATCTACTGAAAAGCTTGCGATCTATACTTTCTTTTGGTGATGCCGTACATTTCCCTAAAATCTGCATGATTGCGGAGCTTTTATTTTGAAATATTTTAAAATAATTCGAATAATTTCAAATGTCATTTTTCGTAAGTCTCAAAAGCAATGGCAAATATATATAAGGTGTTTATTTCAGTTTTTAAAAAATTATGAAATTTAAAACTGAATCACATCAATATTCTAACTGCGTAATCTTCTGATTATCTTCTAAAACAATATAAGACAAGTAATCCCTAGCCTTTGTGTCTTCATAACCCCAAAAGGTATGTTCCCTTTTAATCTCCCACAATTCACCTGCGATACGATGAAGCGTGCACTTCCCGGCAACGCTACTCCAACAACCGTCGACATAACAATAAACACAAAAAAGCCAAAGTTACTCAAAGACACAGAAGACCACTCGCGTGATCGGCGCGTGTACCTCGACGACAACATGCTTTTCGAGGTCCTAAAGCGCTTGGACTGGCGTTCGTTGTGCATGGCAAGTTGCGTGTGCAGGCGATGGAACAACGCGGCGCGTGACGAGAGGCTCTGGGAGCTAATGTGCATGAAACTGTGGGCGAACGCAGAAATTGAGCAGGACCTGATTCGTCCAGCAGTCGACGCTGGGAGGGTTTCGTAAATACACGCGCCACTATGGCTATGCTCCAAGTTTCTCATGGCATTATCGTCTTTCGAGAACAATGTTGCGAAGAAAGGTTTACTTGTGCTGCAAATTTATTTACTATGGTTAGACCGTGGATTTTGGTAATCTCTTAGGTTTGGGTCCATGGTGATACTTATTTATTGATTTGTTTAAATATCTAATAAAAAAAAATTATAGAGAAAATTTATAATGAATCCAAATATAAAAGATTCAATTAATTTATCGAGATAGACGCATTTGAATAATGATTTGTTATCCAACATGATTAGTTATAAAAATACTGATTGGTCATTGTGTCATTCATGAATTTCATCACTTTCCTTTTTTTTTTTAATACATAAAGCAACTCCCATGCGTTCCTCTTCCTTGTTTGATACATCATTGAGATGAATCTAACTAAAATCAGAAAGGTTCCTGCTTAGGGTTGGATAAAAAAAAAGGTTTCGGCTTTGTTTTCTTTTAATTTTGATTTTTTTTTCTATGTTGCAAGTTTTGGATTTCATTACTAGATGTGCAATTTGTTTCCACCAAAAGAAAAACAAAAGATGTGTAATTTGTTTAAGACAACTATGAAGCTTCCCTGGCTGTGTAAATTTGAGAATCCGAAAAGAGAAAAAAAAAAAAATTGATGAAGGTTTGTGTTGTCCTATGGAGGAGTGAATTTGCGTTGATTTATTATGCGGAATGGTATATATTTTATTGGGATTTAATTGCTTAATATGTGAGGTTTGCAGATCAAATTAGCTTTTTTGCATGTAGGGGAAAATTAAATCCTTTGATTGATAAGTAAGTATGGTTATCAAATTGGCATCTCTAGGTATTCAATTTTGGAGAAATATAAAAGGTTGGAGATTGCATGAGAGAGTGAATAACATGGTAAAGAATTTTAATAAAAAATTTATGGGAACAATTTTTTTTTATTGTAACTAAAGTGTCATGTGGCTGTAGTTTTTTTAGTCAAGACTAAAATTTAAATTTGTATATTTGATTATTTTAAATCTTTATGTAATTTTTAAATAACTTTTACTTTTGCCAGGAGTAAATCTCTCCTATTAATTTATGGTTGATACTTAGTTATACTTAGTCTATCACTTGATACTTTCCATGTATATACATGTATAGGGCATATATCATGAAAAGGGTGGCTATTGCGTAGAAGTAGAGGAGTAATTTGATACGTATAATCATATATAGATAGTTAAAATTTAAAAATAAATAATGATAATTAACGCTCACATACTTATTTAACAAAGTCATTAGAACTTTACATTTTAGCCATTCATATAAGTTCAACAATCAAAATATATAAATACGTGTATATATATATATATAAATCTTAAAGTAGTTTGTGATAAATATATCCACGACAAATTCATCCCTTAAATTTAAAAATTTACAATATAGTCCCTAAAATTTTAAAAATGGAAATTAGTTTATAGGGATTAATATATCCAACGAAAGACATTTTTCAAGGGCTAAATTATTAAAAATTCAGATATTATGTTAGGGATTTCTATTTTCTTCACCTATTAATATTTAATTAAAAAATTCATAAATTAATAAAAATATCTAATAAAATCATGCATAAATAAAAATAAAAATTGTAATTCTTTTTATTTGACATGATAAAAAATGTAATGCTAAATTAGTGAATAGTAAAACAATAGCAACAAATTGTTAATCCAAGCTCAAGTCTCTTAATAAAAATAATTAAGTCTCACAAAGAACATCAAACCACATTCTTTAGGTAGTATTTGGAATAATTTATAAAAAATAACATTTAGAATTATTAAAATTAGAAAATAATTTGGTTTGATTTAAAATTATTTGAATTGATTTGATTTGATTTATAAGTTAAATCTTATATTTGAAAAGATTAAGCATAATAATAATTGAATTAATTTAGAAATTATTTTTTATGTTTTAAATACACTAGGTTGTATTTTGGAATGATTAAAGTATGAATTGAATTGATTTAATTTGTCTTTAAATTCTAAAATCAAATCAATTCTCAAATCCCTTTAAATTTGATAATGTTTGAAAAACAAAGAAACAAATCTCATGAATTTAAAAATTAAATTATTTCTTTTTTATTCAAATATAATTTTGATTTACAAATAAAATCATTTCTGTTTTTTAATATCATTCCAAATACACTCACATTGATATATTTTTTTTTCCCAAACCAAAGCTAACAGAAAGGCAAAAAGAAAACAACACGGAAATAAGAAAACTTATCAGCTAAGAGAGCACGTGATAATTAAATTCAAATATATAAATCACTAAAGATAAAAAAACATATTTAGTTTTCACGAGAACAATAGAAATAAATCACCGTTAAACGAAATAAGTTACAATAAATGAGATTTCTACCACATAGAGATTTGACAATTCCCCATATATATAAATTATTTATTTACATATATATATAAAAGAAAATTTTGACACACATTTATTTTTTTAATTATCTTTATTGAATTTATATTATGTATATATTTTCATTTTTAATTTGAATTATATTGCATTAATACTATTTGTTACTCCATTCCTTTCAAAATATTCTTCAATTTTCTGTAGACAAATATTAAAAAAGATAATAAATGACATTGGTAATTGAGTAAAATATAGTGAATATACTAATATATCCTTACATATTAATTAATATAGCACACTAATATTAAATGGAATGTTTGAAAATATGAAATTAATTAGGGGTAGTTTTCGAAGAAAAAAATTAATGCTTTATTGAAATGCAAAATCAATATTTTTAAATATAAGTTGTTCTAAATTTACAAATAATCTATAAGGGAATGAGTATTATGCATATTTATGTTTTGAATATCAAAATATTTTTTAATTTTTTGATTGCGTAACGATTTCAATTCTCGTAAAAATAATGAATAGGACCTTACCAATGAGAATGGAACGATTTACAAAATTCTAAACGACAGGTATTAGAGGCATATCCCCTATTTCATAGATACTTATCGTCATCCATATTAATTATATGATATTGTAAATATATTCACTTATATTTTATTCCATTATTCATCAATTTCAACTAATAAAAACGTGCAAAATTTTTATGAAATAGGTTTTTTATTGTTAGTTAAAGTCTATCTATTGAGATTTTCTTAATCTTACAAATATGATATTCAAAATAAGATATAAATGGAATGACACATTTCAGATCCATACTCATTTATATTTTATTCATTTATTTAATTATCTAACATTAATTAACTTTCAAATAAATTTATATACTCAATTTTCTATAAAATACATTTAAATAAACTCTTATTTATTTTCAATAATAGTCAATAAATTATTTTTCATTATTATCTAGTGTTGCAATTTCCAACGACTAATTAAATTCAAATATATAAATCACTAAAGATGAAAAAAAAAACTGAATCACGTAAATTTCTCTAACTGCTTAATCTTCTAAAAATCTTGTAAAACCATAATAAACAAGGACTAGTACCAGCTAACAAGTGCACCTTCCTACCCTTGTGCTTTACCCCCAATTTTCCTACTTTCTCCTCACAATAGGGAGAAGATCCAGAGAGAAAGATGAGACATGCATAATATAATGGGACAATAAACTTATATCATAAGAATATATTTGATTAGGAAGTAAAAAATGAGGGTAAGTTTTTTATGATGAAATTTATGTGTAATTTTATACATAAAAAAACTTACCTCTATTTTTTATTTTCTAACTAAACATATCCTAAGTGTAGATGAAGAAATAGATAAATAAAAAAAATGAACCTAACAACATTAATAATATATTAACATGAGAAAGGAAAATAATAATAGTATAAGTTTATTGCACAATTTTATTTTATTGCACAACAAATTTTTTCCAAAACCCAAAAGGGTATCTCCCTTTGCCATTCCCAATTCACCTTCTATGCGATGAAGCGTCCACTTCCCAACAACGTTAGTCCACCGACGACAACGACATAACCAACACAAAGAAACCAAAGTTACTCGAAGAAATTGAAGATCACTCGCATGATCGGCGCGTGTACATCGACGACAACGTGCTTTGCGAAGTGCTGAGGTTGTGAATTGTGGCCCACCTTAGGTGGGAGATTCATCTGGCCAAAATATAAAACCTTGGAAATTAATTTCATTTGATTTTTGGGCCCAGATAGATCACTTACATAAAGTTCATCTTTACATAAAAAAAAGTACCACGGGCCTCAAGGCCTGGCAAGTTTGCATGGGCCACAATTATGTTATAGTTGATCGCACATCAAACCCCTTATAAATTAATGGCAAAGTGCATGTATCCAACAAGTCGCTCACAAAAGGGCCTCAACAGTAAAATAGAAACTTTATATGGTTATTTTAAATCTTTATGTAATTTTTAAATAAATTTTAATTTTAGCGAGGCTAAATCACTCTTATCAATTGATGGTTGATACTCACTCAGTCAATGGACGCTTTCCGTAAATATATAATTTTGAATAAATCTCAAAGTTGTCTATGATAAAAATATCACCCGATGAATTCATCCTTGAAATTGAAAAATTCACAATATAGTTTCTAAAAGCTTAAAATGCTTAAATTATTTTTTAAAGGAAATAATATATTCAATTAAAGATATATATTTTTTAAGGATTAAATAATTAAAAAATACAAACATTATGTTAGGGATTTCTACTTTTTAAAAACAAATTTGTCCGATAATTTATTTATTTATTTTTGTTAATATTTGGTGTACAATAGAATTGCACAATAAATATAACACACACATCTTATTACTATTGGATCGTCCTGCCTGCCCTTACTCATTCCATTCACTCATCACATCTAATAATAAATAAGTGCGCCAAGATTAATTTATTGCATAATTTTATTGGTAAACCAAATATTACTTTTTTGTTAAAGACAACTTTAGCATGCTGGGACGTCTTGATCTAGGTAGAGCTTGTTTAAATAACACTTTTGGTAGAATTAGAATGAAAAATATATTTTTTCAATGCACTTTTGAAGAATAGAAAATTTTTCTTACTTTGTCCAAAAATATTTTTGGGAGCAAAACAAACAAATCCGCAAGCGAAAAGTGGTGGAAAATTGAAATGCCCCTGTGTATCGGAAAAAACTGAATTGAAATGCCTGCATTATCCTATTCAAGTTCACTCTCATCTACTATTCATGATCAGATTTTGACAGCGAGTAACAAGGATGCGCGCGACGTGATTAGCTACACATTAATTCTTTATTATAATTTGTTAGGAGCTTCATATGCTTCTACATAACACCAATAAGAAAAGATCAAGCATTGTAAGGGTTTAAATGTTGGGAACAAGAACAAATGCGCACCACACACACACACGTGCAATTGAATCCTCAGCATCGTCGTTCCTCAAGCTAGCTAGTTGCATTAGACAAAGAGGACAATAATACACATATAGCCTCAATGCGCATGAAGGGCCCTCACTAAAAATGTGACGGCAATACCTTAGTCCGAATTAGCTCAATCAATCAATACTTTTGTTTAGTAGCCGAGATTACAGTCTAGTGATGTTAGTTGTCCCATATATTCTTTAAGTGAGAATATCGCGTTCAAATCCCATCATACTTTTTCCCCAAACCTCTAGAAAAAATTCCTAACTATATTGTCTTTGTTAAAAGAAAAATCAATACTTTTGTTAAAGAACGGGAAGCATCCTCGCAGCTTCTACACATCACGTGACAAACGCAGATTATTGAGACTGAAATCACTTTTATAATGAAACACTAATCAAGAGATTAAGAAGCAGTCCGTAACAAAAGGTGTACTTGGAAATGCCATTCTCAGAAAAAACCGAACTAACACTGACACAGCATGACCCTACCCCGAAACATTAATCCCTTTGCAGATGCATGCACCATGCTGGAATCCGATGCCCAAATATATAAAAATGTTCAAAAACTTAAAAGTAAGTCTACGGACGCTCCCACTTGAGAGAGTTAATTGGGAACTTGGGGACCATTTTATTATGAAGATTTTTAGTTTGAGCAAATTTTACCCTCATAAGTGATTAAATTGACATGATTATGCTCAATACACTGCATAAAATTTTGCATATTTTTTAATGCTTCAGATGAGTCTATTTTGAAATTTTGCAAGAATTTTTTTAATTAAGATATATATATATTAGTATCATTATGTATTTATTCATTTTCTTAATACCACAACGTACTTTACATTTTCAAGTGTGAGACTAGCTAATTCTTAAATATCATCTTAATTCTAGGCATAAGTACTCTTAGGAGTAAACTCTTATTTTAATTCTCGGTCATTTTGTATTTGCTTAGTACGTACTTGTGCACTCAATGCCAATATTCTTCTCCTTTTGTTTCCTGCCCCATTTATCTGTATTTGATCAACAAAATCAGTTATATCATAAGCCAACAAATACTCACTCTCTTGAAGGTGCGTTTATTTCAATTTTTTTTAAAAATTCATTACGAAACTTAAATTTTATATGAAATTAAAAAAATTAATTTTTTTAAAAAAATTGGTTTTACTAAATTTCATAAAAGCTGAAAATTACTTTTTAAATTATGAATATTATTATAATATTATTCAAATATACATAAAATAATCATTCCTTAGAATTCCAAACAAACTGCCCCTAAAATTCGTTTTAGAGAAGAATTTCATACTTTGTTTTAAAATTGTATAGTTCTTATCACCACTTAAACTACGATTAATCTTATTTGGTACACTGATCCTTTAATCTTTGAACACAATTTTATTTTTCAATTTAGTTGTAGACTAAGAAAGGATAAAATAAATAAATAAATGAATAAGGCTAGCAAACCTCCTCAAATTAAATTCACAAAAGAAAAAAAAAGAATAGTACAGTGAGAATGAGGGCCAAGTGATATGCACGAATAGTTTGAAGTGTACGCAACAGGACGATGGTCAAGTAGAAATGTTGTACGCGCAAAGTACGTTCGCATGCACGTCAGTACAGGACAAATGATTATACATTTTTTTTAATTATATTATTTATATTTATTATATATGATATCATATAAAACTTATATTTTATTAATTATTTGAGACTTAGATGTAAATTATTTAAGGAACGTTATATTCTATCCAATAATAAATAAAATATAGTTTTAGATAAATTTAATATATTATAAGTACAAATATTTTTTCTTGAAAAAATAAATGAAATTGAGAAGGTTTGTGGCACGTGAGTTATTGAATATTGAGGGCTGGTGTGAGTGTGACACGAGGTTTTAGACAGCTGTTTTGTGTTGAATATGAGGTCCACCTCTTAAATTTCTTTTCTTTTATTTATTTATTGATTTTTTTTTGGTTGCAAACATCCAAAATCCAGTGATTGTCATAATTCATGTCAACACACATTGCTGTACACTTGCTAATTTTTCTAATGTATACTGTTATTATCATATAGAATGAAAAGAGTAATTATAAGAATAAAAAGTTGCCCCAAGGAATAAATGAAATGCTACACTAATCAAAGAATCTTATAAAAATACTTGCAAGGAAAAATGTTAATATGTCATTTAGTATTTGCCTTTTCATTTATTATTCATTGAGAAATATAATAACCACTCTCTCTCTCTCTCTACATATATGTAGTTGTATTTTTTTGGTCAAAATTTTAAAAAAATAAATAAATTTAATTTTTTTAAGGAGATTCTTTGTTATTCGATAAAATTCATATGTACCAATACCTCTCAATAATAACTTATAATTAAAATTACAACATTTCATTAACTAAATTTATTAATATTTTAAATATTCATGATTAAATTACAACCTTTGAATTCAAAAGTTATAGGATTTCTTGGGGTACCATAACAAATTTTTTTTTTTTAAGATGTGGTTGTGAGTTTGTTTTTTAAATTAAAAAGGGGGAAAGGAAAAGAGGCTTGTAATGTAAAATTTTATTCTGCTAACTTTCAAACACATTCCAAACATGCCAAAGAGAACCTTTAAATCATACCAATTCATGTAGGATTATGATTAATAATTGCTTTTCTCATCTTTCATATAAAATGAGTATGGTTATTACGCAGGGATATACTTTTGCTTATGAAATGTTACGAAAAGATCAATAACCTACTACAATGGATAAATAACTAGAAAATGAAAGCGTCTAATAATTAGGGATTTTATTGGATTTGACTGACCCCAAACAACAATGCTAAATGCTTGAAAATTATCTATAATATTAAAATTATGTTTGATTACGAATAAAAATGGGATAAATTTTTTTTGGATGATTCATATATAATTTTACACATAATATTCATTCATGAAAATTTATATCAAATTTTTACCTTCTAAACCAAAATACCCTAAGTTTTGAATACTAGTCTTATCTATCAACCACTCTTAATTAAAATTGTAAATTTTTACCCAAAAAAAAAAAAGATTTCATATAAGCTCAATGTGTAGATGATTAATGAATCTAATAATGATATGATTTCAAATTAAAAAAACAATTTTTTTAAAATCAATTTCAAATTAAATTTATTTTATCATAATTTAAAATTCATGATTAACATCTAACTTTTAAATGGATTTATCATGCGTGAAGGAATTAGTTCCTCCATTTGATAATAAATACCTTGATAAACTGAAAAAATAATTCAATTCACCGGCTATCAATACTATTATTTTGTTAAAAATCTTATTCTAATACCAAAAGGCATCTTACAATCACCTCACTCATCAATTACATTTAATTATTTTAAATATTAAAATAACATTCTTCTTATCCGTATTTTTCACATGTCCTATCCGAGTTGGCATCATCACTTGCCCAACCAGTTCCCACCGCCACAAAACAAAAGCCGTTCCAACTGGCCCCACTTTTTCTGTCAATCATGCATCCCACCGATTGAGTTTTTCCTTTGGCGAACAAACAAAAACAGTTGTGCCCTTTCTGTCCTATCACCAGTTGTGCTATTTCAGTTCAATATGGCAATTTCCATTCACTCCATTCATTATTATTATTATTATTATTATTATTATTATTAGTAGGCACGCTCCCTTCACATATATCCAACCCAATTTCTTTCAAACCCAGAAACATTTTTTCTTCCACCGGTTTCAGCTTCAATTTAAATCATAACATACGGTCTGTTCATCATATATTCATATCAGCACAAAATAGATTACATTGACATCCCTCCTAATATTTAACAAAATCCACTCTAACTAATTTGTTATGAAAGCAATTGAAATAATAAAATTATTTCAATCATCCAAATGTTTCTGGATTACTTATCCATAAATCACATTAATAAAATATAATTAACTCTTATCAAATTATTTAAAAGTAATTTATATTATCAGTATATTTAAATTAAATTCTAAAATTATTATATTAACATCTATTAAATTTATAAAATTATTACATTATACTCTACAGGATATATTGAGATGTGACTTTAAGGGATGCTAATCTTTCTACAGCGAATCAACAAAATGCACTATTCAATTTATCAACCCTGCTATGCCATTCTGTACCGCACCAAAATTTATTACCATTTTTCTCTTTTAAACCCTCAAGAAAAGGAAATTAAAACTAAACCAATAACATTTGAGGAACCAAAAAAAAAAGAAAAAAAAATGTAAAATAAGAAAAAGAAAACAGTTCCTCCAAGGGTACCACTGTCTTTTCACCTCTCACTCCACGTTCCTAATCCCCATGCGTTTCATGACACCATTCCGAATCGCTTCCGTCTGCTGCACACGAACCCCGTTCTGCTCGTCCACCATCATCATCGACATGTAACTCCTCACTTCCTTCTTCACCATCTCCTGCATCACGGCCAAGAACTCCGCGCTGAAAAACTGGGCCTGTTGGGCCGGGCCCGAATTCGAAACCCGGCTCGACCCAGGCCCGGACTCGTCCTTAGGCCAATCATCCGATCCCGGCAGGGACAAGCTCAACAACGTTGTTATTGGCGGCGGATCATCGCTCAGTTCGGAAGATCCTGACGGGCTTCCGGGCCCGCTGGCTGTTCTTTTAAGTGGCCGGGCTTCAGGGTAAACGGCAACGGTAACGGCGTCAACGTCGGAACATTTTCTCTTGAGTGTGGAGTTCCAGTGATTCTTGACGGCGTTATCTGTCCTGCCATTAAGTAAACGGGCTATCGTGGCCCACTTGTTTCCGAATCTGGAATGGGCTTTTATTATGGCATCGTCCTCCTCCGCCGTGAAGGGGCGGTGCTCCACCTCCGGAGACAGCTGGTTGCACCACCGCAAGCGGCACGACTTGCCGGATCGGCCCGGAATGGACTTGCTTATAACAGTCCAGTTTCTCGGCCCGTGGGCCTCAACCAGGCTTCTCAGGAACTCATCCTTTCCGGGCTCCACGGGCCCTTAATCCGATCCACGTCCTGCTAGACGCCATGAAATAGAACGAATTAAAAAGTTAAGGAAAAAAGAAGCTACTACTGTATCATTGAACAAAAAAAATAATGAAAATAAGAAAATTTTTGTGCAGAGGCAAAACTTATGGAGGAGGAGAAGGGAGTTTGCGTTTGCGAGAGAAAATAGGAAAATGAGGGGGAAGGTGATAAGCATGACCGGTTGGGCCGGTGGGTGTGACCGGTCGTGGCGGTTATGGAGGCAGTTACTAGCAGATACAGCTGTCAAACGAACAAACGCGTTTGGGGGTTAACGGTTACTCGTTATGATCACGCTATCGGTGCCTGCTTTTAAGTCTCCCTGGTGTTAACTGATTAGTGATTTTATTAACTAATTAACTATATGCTTATCTTGTGCTGATACTTGAACTTCAATTTTTCAATTTTGACAGTGTGAGGGGGGAATTTCTATCTTGATATTTTCTTTCTACTCCTGTTAATTGTTTTTCTATTAGTTTTTTAATGAACTCTTTGTAATTATGGGTTGGAAAAGAATCAACCCAACCCACACATATCAACTCCTTGATTATGACTGTTTGAGTCGTTAATTAATTAAACATTTTTTCTCAAACACGGGACAAAACGGAACCCTTCTATTTTCAGCCGTATAACAATAAACTATGACCTTTTTTTAATAAATAAATAAAGTATTTAATTGGAATACATTGATAGTGT